>SJYC01115535.1:0-34165 GCA_006408675.1 Madoqua kirkii | reverse complement strand
CAATACTGTATTGGTTTTGCCATACATTGACATGAATCAGCCACAAGTGTACACAATCTCCCAATGCCGAAACCCCCTCCCACCTCCCAGCCCACACCATCTCCCCGGACCATCTTGTACACTAGCCCCAAGCAATCTGTATCCTGTATTGAACATAGACTGGCACTTCATTTCTTATATGATAGTATACATGTTTCAGTGCCATTCTCCCCAATCATCCCACCCTCTCCCTCTCCCTCCGAGGCCAAAAGTCCATTCTATACCTCTGTGTCTCCTCTGTTGTCTCACATACAGGGTCATCACTACTATCTTTCTAAATGCCATATATATGTGTCAGTATACTGTATTGGTGTTTCTCTTTCTGGCTTACTTCACTCTGCATAATCAGCTCCAGTTTCATCCTTCTAACCGAACTGATTCAAATTTATTCTTTTTAAGGGCTGAGTAATACTCCATTGTGTATATGTACCACAGCTTTCCTATCCATTCATCTGCTGATGGACATCTAGGTTGTTTCCATGTCCTGGCAGTTATAAACAATACTGCAATGAACACTGGGGTACATGTGTCTCTTTCAATTCTGGTTTCCTCGCTGTGTATGCCCAGCAATGAGATTGCTGGGTCATAAGGCAGTTTTATTTGCAATTTTTAAAGGAATCTCCATACAGTTTTCCATAGTGGCTGTACTAGTTTGCATTCCCACCAACAGTGTAAGAGGGTTCCCTTTTCTCCACATCCTCTCCAGCATTATTGCTTGTAGACTTTTGGATCACAGCCATTTTGAGCTATTTATATATATATATATGGCATAAATCTTCTGCCTTACATATGTGTAGCATTGATTAATTGATCAATTGTGATTTTTTGTATATATACAAAGGTCACAGAGATTCTTAAGGGGGGAAACTGGCTTTCTCTTCAAAGTGTGTAAATATATGTATATCATGAGAAAATGTTAATAAGTAAACAGATTTGCTGAACTATAGCCCAAATCTTCTCTATTTACTGAATATATGCTCCTAGAAGAAAAAGAGTGATTTTTCTTTCCTGTTCACTGCTGTATCTCTAGTGCCTAAAATAGTGCCTGGCACAGAAAAGGTATTCAATTAATGTTTGCTAAAGTAAAGAATTGGTAGAATTTCACCAGGATGACACGATGGAGTAGAATTGAGGCAGATACCACTGAAAAAAGGCTGTGAGTGAGTCACATCTTAGTATGAAGTGGTTGAAACCAACTGTTTCTCCTTCTCACTCCCCCTGCTACTAGTGGAATCAGTTTATTGAGGGAATATAATATAATTTATAATTTGGAATAAGCAAAGGGTAAAAGAATAGATTTTGGAAAGATGGCACCTTGACGAAAACTGGCATGGTTTGGATAATAATCTGGAAGAGTTGAATAGTTAAAAAGTAGGATGAGGGTCGGAGCAGGCAATGGCACCTCACTCCAGTACTCTTGCCTGGAAAATCCCATGGACGGAGGAGCCTGGTGGACTGTAGTACATGGAGTCACTAAGAGTCAGACACAACTGAATGATTTCCCTTTCACTTTTCACTTTCATGCATTGGAGAAGGAAATGGCAACCCACTCCAGTATTCTTGCCTGGAGAATCCCAGGGACGGGGGAGCCTGGCGGGCTGCCCTCTATAGGGTCGCACAGAGTCGGACACGACTGAAGCGACTTAGCAACAGCAGCAGCAGCAGCAGTAGCAGCAGGATGAAAGTATTCAGCTGCTGAGGGGAAAAGGCATTGAAGGATGGGAGACATGGAAGTCAGATTATGCTTGCTTTGAAATTTTGTATAGGGCAGGCTTGGATTTCTAGAGATGTTACACAGTAGAAAAAAAAAAAACCCATAAGATATTTGAGAGGATTTTGGTGCAGTATTTTCATCTTGGTTTTCTTTTGTGTGTACAAGTTTTTTCCAGGCCTTGTAATTAAATTTTTAAAGTCTCATCATAGTATCTTTTTTTTTTTCACTTAGATTTATATGACTGTGGGGTATTATATGAAGATATTGAACTTCTAAATTCCCTGCTGCATTTTAATACTTACAAATCAGTCATTGTCTGATTATCAGTAGACAGTTTCAGTTAGAACTGTCAAGTCCCATAATGTCTGGGTATTCAATTACTGAATAAAGGAGTTTCCTTTTTTTCTGTTTTCCATAATTAGGTCATTCCAGAAAAATGAGGATATATAGTGTCTTAACATTCATGGCTTACTGTTGTTTGCTGAAAGGTAAGATGCAAAATCCTTTCATTAGGTTCTATATTTTAAACATTTTAACTATAAGATCAAAAGTGAAATAATAAAATGGTTATAATTTTTATATGGAGGACTTTTTATTCTTCCTTCATTATAACTGATAAACATATTTCATAAACCTGTTTCACTGGACAAAGATATAAGGAGTATGGACACACTGAAAGAAACAAAATTAACCCATATCCATTACCGTTGTGTGCATGCTAAGTCGCTTCAGTCATGTCTGATTCTTTGCAACACTGTGGACTGTAGCCCGCCAAGTTCCTCTGTCCATGGAGATTCTCCAGGCAAGAATACTGGAGTGGATTTCCAGGTCCTCCTCCAGGGGATTTTCCCAACCCAGGAATTGAGCTTGCATCTCCTGCATTTGCAGGCAGGTTCTTTACTACTAGTGCCACTTGGGAATCCCATCTATTACTCATTATCCATTATCTATGTCCCAAGAATAATTACTGAAAATATCTCGGGAAATGGCCTATGTGTATACTTTTACATATTTGTTTTAAATAAGGACAGGATCATTCTATCCACCTTGCTCTATGACCTGTTTTATCCAATAAGTATATTCTAAGGAAGAATTGTAGTGTACATGGAATGTCAGGGTAACACAGTACCTGCATCAGCCTGAGGTGCTCCCTAAATCTCTATACTCATCTGGCCAGACAACTGATTAAGAGTTTGGGGCAATAAGTAGAGAGATCCATTGGAATCTAGGATTTAGACTATGTAAAAGGCAAATAAGTGTTCGGTCAAAGGACATTCTGGGGATGTCCACATGAAACAAAGTCTTCCTGGTTATAAGTACCCCTTTACCAGGTACTAGTTCTACAGTAGTGTATGTTTATGAATTTTGAGACAACTTGTTTAGCTAATTTTATTATTCTAACTTGGAACTGAGATATGTCTCAGGCTCACTGGATAAAATAAATATTTCAGAGATGTAAGTCCATAAGTGTAATTATCATGTAAGTGACCAGATAAAGCTTCTGTAAATCCTGGACCTATTCTATAAATTTTTTGAGGAATTTTCCATCTTCTAAAGATTGGTTATCTTTCTTTTCAGCATTTACTATCACAGTTCCCAAGGACCTGTATGTGGTAGAATATGGCAGCAATGTGACATTGGAATGCAGATTTCCAGTAGACAAACAATTAAACCTGCTTGTGTTAGTTGTTTACTGGGAAATGGAGGATAAGAAAATCATTCAGTTTTGAATGGGAAGGAAGACCTGAACGTTCAGCACAGTAGCTACCATGGGAGGGCCCAACTGTTGAACGACCAGCTCTCCTTGGGAAAGGCTGCACTTCAGATAACAGATGTGAAATTGCAGGATGCAGGGGTTTACTGTTGCTTGATCAGCTATGGCGGTGCGGACTACAAGCGGATTACTTTGAAAGTCAATGGTAAGATTTATTATAGATAATAAGGCACAACCTTTATTGAAACCATATCTCAGTGTTGAACTTTTCATTCTTGGAAGTCCAGCTTCACTTTCCACAGCAGCAGTCTGTTATTCCTTCATCTGCACACTCAGCCAATGAGTGTTGCTTGAGCTCATCCTATTTGATAGTCCCCAGAGATCTAGAGCCAAACATGACAGTCATGTTTCACAGTACATTCAGTTTTCCTAAAAATTCCTAATCTTCGCTTTTTTATTATTATAAAAGTAATATGTATACACATACTTGCAAATAATTCACATACTGTGGAAAAGGATACAATGAACTACAAAAATGTTTCTCCTCCCTTCCCCACTATATCTTCCATGGCATGCAAAGGTAATAATCACTATTTGTATGTTCCTCCAGGAATTTTTAAATTTAGTACCTATATTTCTCAGTTTTATGTCTGCCTGCATTTTCCTTCCTTGGAAACCCTCTGTCAAATGTAAATACATATATTAAAAACAGATTCCATTGTAAAGTTCACATTCAAAAAGACTTGAAGTCAATCTATGAAGGCAAAAAATAATCATGTCAAGTATTGAATAAATGAAGAGTGTATGAACTGTTCTCACTGGGTACACTTTCATCTTAAAAATCTGTGCCAATATTATGTTGGAGCCTTGAAGAGGAACTGTGAGTGTCCAATTCATAGGTACTGACCTATAAATATGATATCTGGCCACCAGGGTTCAAAATTTGGGGTTGCTTCTAGCTAAATACGAAGAAGGAAATGGCAACCCACTCCAGTGCTCTTGCCTGGAAAATCCCATGGACCGAGGAGCCTGGTAGGCTGCAGTACATGGGGTCACTAAGGGTCAGACGCGACTGAGCGACTTCACTTTCATTTTTTACTTTCATGCATTGGAGAAGAAAATGGCAACCCACTCCAGTGTTCTTGCCTGGAGAATCCCGGGAATGGTAGAGCCTGGTGGGCTGCCGTCTATGGGGTCACACAGAGTTGGACACGACTGAAGCGACTTAACAGGAGCAGCTAGCTAAATAAAGGAAAACACCTTAGCTGACCACCTCTGCTTTCACTGTTAAGATCCACAAAATTGAAAGCTGAAAGAATCCCAGACGAGAGCAGCTAGTCCAAACACCCAAAGAAATCTCCACAAAGGATCTTCTATTCACTGCAATTCACTTCTATTTACTGCAATGATACCCTTGTCATTTGGACCTCCTTTCCATAGCCTTTTGTAATTTCTTTCAGATACTGAGTTGGAATCTGCCATCTATAGTCACAGTTTTGAGAGTATCTGCTTGCTTCTTTTTTCACATGGTGACCTTTTAATATGTAACTAGAGTTAGTGTTCCTTGGTGTTTCTATTCCTGACCTAAGCATCAATCCAAAGATCTGTAATATGAATAAGAAAAGTTTACATTTATCATAAAAGAGTAGCTTTTACATTATACACTCAAAATTTATATAGGAATGTGTCTTATTTCATGTTATATCACTGGGCCTCTGAATTTGGCTCAGTTAATGCTACTGTTGTCAAAATCTCACTTGTCTTATGAAATAGATTTAATTTAATTGTATCTTACCATATGTTTCTCCAGAGCAGATATTTATAAAAACAAGCTGATGGGATCCCAGGTTGAGATTTTTAACTTTTCTTCAGTCTATCAGCAGTTATCAGGCACACTATATTTCAAAGTATTAAAGAAATGATCAAGACTTAGCTCTATGAATAGCCAGCATTGTTAGATCTTGGGTGGGTAGGAAGGAAGTACAGAGTGTAAGCTTCTGCTTCCATAAGAAGAGTCTCTCATCAGCCTGTAGGGAGTATGCAGAGACTGGGGAAGCTGTCCCTGTTGTAAAGTTGTTCTTCCGGTTTTTCTGGGCTCTGTAATGTCCCTTGTGGATTTGTGATTTTCTTTGCTGTAGTTTAACACAGTAGAAAACCTTTCAGCATTGATGGTTTTTCCAAGGTGGGGTCCTTATGGAGCAAAACAGATGACCAGCCAGATTTGAGGATGTGATTTGTTTGACCATTCCATTTCATACTGTAAATTAGTAAATTGGCATCCTACTCCCAGAGCATCTCATTGTCATTTGCACAGTGGTCTTGGAGGTTATGTTGAGCTGCACTGAAAGCAAGCCAGACACCAAGCTTTCATTGCACTGAAGCCATGCTGGCTTACATGGGCTTTACAACTCAGGGAAGTATAACTCCTGAGTCATCTCCATATGCAAATAATTTCACGAGTAAAGCTGTCGAGCTTCTCTTCCCATCACTGCAAACATGTGGTCTCACAGCTTCCCCACAGGGAGTTCAGTCACCATGGGATTTTAAAGGTGAAGCATTTCAAAACTAAAATTTGAGTTTACTTCTAGATTAACTCAATTATTATTATCACTTTGATGTTACTGCACCTTTCATTTTTGTTTAAATATCAGATTCTCAGACATTTGACTTTTCAGTTGAAAATGTTATTTTTTCCTTAAACACTGAACCCTATAGCCAGGAAAATGAAGTGCCCATTTATACTTTTAAGAACTTAAATAGGACTAGGCGACTGAAAGAACAAAGTATGTGAGGTTATCCTGATAAAGCTAATTTGTTTGTATGGACCAAGGATTAACTGCTTTACTACCCCCATCTCTCCCCCAAATTCACCAACCAGTCTTGTTTAAGTTTTTTTTGTAGTATTTGACCCCATATCGTGTGACATATCATATAAATGTACCTATATATTTTGTTACTATCTCTCTTTTTCTTCTAGAACGTACAGTCCACAAAGACAGAGACTTTGGTCTGTTATATTTATTGCTGTTTTCCTAGGACTTGGCATATAAGAGTAGTAGTAAGACAGGAACACATAAAAAATTTTTCTTAAATGAATGAATATGTATTTCCTCAAACAGGATAAATCTAAAACTGTTGAAACTTGAACATGTTTGGATATATGAAAATTTATTTCCAAGGCTGTTCGTCAGGAGCTGTCAGTACTTTGTAAAGAAACCACGTGAGTGCACTTTGGTAGCAGTAAGAAGAGGAAGAGCAACTCTAGCAGTAATTCTGTAGTACTTAAGGGCCAGGCCCCACTCTAAGCACTTTGCCTGTATTACCACATTTAATCCTCAAATGACTCCATGGAGTCAGAGCTTATCGTATTAAAAATGCATAGTTTTCACATTTTACTAGCTCTGAAATCTGAGTGTATCTTTCAGTAGGTAACATCTTAGAATCAGTGACATGTGGTGTAACTCTCCTCATTTCATTGATGAGGAAACTGAGATCCAAAGAAATGTAAGTAATTTGCCAAGTTCATTCAACTATTAAGTGATGAAGTCAAGTTCTAAACTCAAGCAATTTGGCTCTGAGGTCTGCCCTTAACAGCCAGGTTTTATTTTCTGTGTTTTTACCTCCAACGTGTGTATTGAGCTATATTAATATATTGACTTAAAACTACTGTTAACTTTTCATGGTCTGGATTAGCACATGTGTATTCCAGATCTAGTAAACCACTCATCTGCAAATGTTTTTGATATTCTATCCCATCAGAAAAGCATTTTAAACTAATATATTTCTGTGTGTGTGTGTTTATACAGAATATATTTGTGCTAGTATATAGGTTATGTTATAAGTTTTAAAGGCAAAGGAAATTGAACACCACCAATTTCATATGGTTCATATGAAAATACATTGGACAATCTATAAATATAAAAAATATAAATTTAAAAAAGATGACATGAGAATTTAATAAACATTATTTTCAATGTCTTACTAATTATGATGCTTCACTATCATCAGCTAATTTCAAAGCAGAGTGTATCTCAGGTGAAATTCATCGATACCCAAAGTGGATGGTCTTGAAAATCTTGAAGTTTTCTTTTTAACCAATGCCTTGTCCTGTAGAGTTAGGTACTTGTTTTACTTCATAAAGTTGTGGTAAGAAGTATCACTATTGCCATTTCCTTTTGGTTTTTGCTTAAATTATTGGTAATATCTTCAATGCTCATCTTCTTTGTGGGAAACCTTTTTATTAGTTGTTCATTTATAAGCAGGTTAGTTTAGTTAAAATTAGATAAGAGAACCTGAATATCTATAATAATCTCAAACAAGTCACTGTCCTCCCTTTGGTGTTATAAAATTCCTCTATTCCTTTAAGACCCTCATGAGACACATGAGGTGAGGGGCAGTGTCAGTCAGTAAAATTTGTTAAGCTTAGATTATTTCTTAATTGTTATGATAAGATTACATATGTGTGTAAGTTCTAATATTTTCTTCTGATACCATTAGTGGTAACACTAAACTATTAGGAGTAAAAATTATGCCAACAGAATAATAACATGTTAACATAGTTATAATGAATAAACATGAAATAAAGCTCTTAAGCAATATAAGTGCACTAATCTACTAAAATATTCAGTACACTGGATATCTTAATCCTAAAAGCATCCCAAATTAGTGATCTAAAATTTAATCAAAGTTAAATGATTATTAAAATAACCAGCTAAAAAGTTTAAAAAATAAGTATCATAATAGTATTCTAGATGAAATCCTAGAACAGCAAAAGGACAGTAGGGAAAATCTAGTGAAATGGAACAAAGTATAAGATTTAGTTAACAGTATTGTTCTAGTGTTGGCTCCTTAGTTAGGATAAAATTACCATGGTAATGTAAGGTGGTAACAGTAGGGGAAACTGGGGGAGAGGTACACGAGAACCCTATACTATCTTTGCAACTTTTCTATAAATCTAAAACTATTCTAAAATCCTATAAATGCACATAAACTTTTAAAAGTACCATTCAGGAATATGTATCAACTTTTACAATGACATAATACTATTTTCATTCCTAATTTCTGATCATTCACCTAATGTTGAAGAAGTGAATGGCATATCAAAATGAAATTTTCTGTTTATTAAATAAAATGTAAGAAAACAGTGCTGAACAGCTGGAGAGGTTTGTATTTATGAAGACAGCTTTACAAACAAAGGGAAAATGTCCAGGAATAAATTTAAGAATTTGGTCCTTTATAAAAACTATAAAACTTTACTGAGAAACATATACAGACTTGAACAAATGAACAGACATGTTTTATATTTGGATAGAAAGACTACTGGTTTAAAGTTGAAAGTTCTCTTTTAAAACAATCTGTACATTTACTTTGACCTCAATAAAAATAGCAATATACTTTTTATAGCAAGATAGGTATTCCTTTAAGCCCAAACTAAGTATGAGTGGAAGAGTTGAGGCCAAACTACCAGATATTCCCCACTGCTGAGATATCTGAGCTTTAAGAGTGTTTCTCTGAGAGCAGCCTGGGTTGGTATTCTATCTAAGGTTGACAAGATCAAAAGCCACACGTCTAGTTCTGTGTTAAATGAAAGCTATGCCTTCTTTTTGTTCATGACCTAGCTCCATACCGCAAAATCTACCACACAATTTCTGTGGATCCAGTCACCTCTGAACATGAACTAACATGTCAGGCTGAGGGTTACCCTGAAGCTGATGTCATCTGGACAAGTAGGATCACCAAGTCCTGAGTGGCAAAACCAGCATCACCAATTCTAAGAGGGAGGAAAAGCTTTTCAATGTGACCAGCACACTGAGAATCAACACAACAGCTGACAAAATTTTCTACTGCACTTTTTGGAGATTAGGTCATGAGGAAAACAACACAGCTGAGTTGGTCATCCCAGGTAATATTTTGAACATCTCAATTAAAATGCACCTAGTATTGTCTCTTGGTACGTAGCCTGATGCCTGCTCATCATAAATTTTCATTGTTTGTTGAATGAATTAATGAATAAACTATATTTATATGAATGAACTACATTTACAAAATGCATTCTTCTTCCTCACCTCCATTCATCTGAGTCACATTTCTACTTAGTAAACATTAAGGACTGATGCTAAAGCTGAAACTCCAGTACTTTGGCCACCTCGTGCGAAGAGTAGACTCACTGGAAAAGACTCTGATGCTGGGAGGGATTGGGGGCAGGAGGAGAAGGGGATGACAGAGGATGAGATGGCTGGATGGCATCACCAACTCAATGGACATGAGTTTGTGTAAACTTTGGGAGTTAGTGATGAACAGGGAGGCCTGGCATGCTGCAATTCATGGGGTCGCAAAGAGTCGGATACGACTGAGCGACTGAACTGAACTGAAACATTAAGCAAGTATTTATTCAATATGCTGTACATTCCAGGCATTGGAAGCTCATAGAAGAGTAAAAAACAGTTAACACTCTGCAAGAAATGGATAATAAAACAGGCAATCTCATTTCATGTTAGCTCTTGTGGCTAGGGGGATCCGGGGGAGCATATGAGAGGAAGACTCAACTCAGGCCATGTTTTAGGAATCCAGATCTGTGTGCATCACAGCTGTTTCCTTCTTTCCAGAGTTTCTGTGGCAGGAAACAAATAGGAAGCACTTTTCTATCTTATTCCAGATGAGAGAGTGCCTTCCTGCTCATTCTGTCTCCTCCAAGGTAGTCTTAGTGCATAAATCAGTGTTCCCCTGGGCAAGTGACTTGATTTCTTCTGTGCTTTTCATTTTTCTTACATAGTTATAACCTACTGGGCAACAGTATCCTGGAAATACATGGGCTACAATGCATAAAAATCATTTGAGACTCTTGTTTGCACAGAAATCAGCTATGTTTTTTTATCTCACTTTCCTACAGAAGTGGGATTTAATCTGGTGAGAGGCTCAGACCTTTAGAGAAGGTGAGCCTTGAGAGCATGATGTTAATATAAACCCAGAGGTCTTCTCAGAGGCATTTCTCACCATACTCTCCTTACCCCCACTAGATGTTGACAGTAAAGCTCTGATACTTCAGAGAAAACAACCCAAAAATTGAATAGAAAAGGCAAACAATAGGAAAAGACAATCCAGGGTAGCCCTGAGAACAAAAAGAACAAAAGCGATTTAGAAAATTAAAGAGTAAAAAAAAAAAGAAAGAAAGAAAAAAAGAAAATTAGAGTCACTTTGGGAGGAGCTGCATTAGTATTTCCCTGCCATTTAAAAGCCGTTTTATAACAGCTTACTTGTGGGGAGACCTAGGGTTAACTCACCTAACTGTTTGAAATATGTGTTCTCATCTGTCACCTGGGTTTTTTTTCTTTACTACTTGGCACACCTAACTCATAAAGTTATTACCAGAGTTTGTAAACTGCCAGCTACTGGACAAAGACTGACTATGACTGTGGCTTTAAAACTTGAACTAGGTAATCACGAAGCATAGCTAATGGTGGGAGGTGGGAGTTCATCTCTGAGCAGCATGTGCCATAGACCGCTTTTCTTCCTGCAGGGGCCTGGAGATAGATTAGTGAAAAGTACCAGTGATTAGATGTCCCAAGGTGTTCAAACGGTGCAGAGAAGAAAAGCAAACCGTGATCTACAATTATGGCCACAGATGTGGGAAAGAAGGAGCTCTTTTGGGAGTGCCAATTAGCCATCATACTGCATCTTTGCCATGTGCAGTAGGCTGCTAGCTTTCATATTAAGGAATGCAAGAAGTGAAATAATCAAGGTTATCATATAATACTGAGCTGCCACTCCCTGTGAAAAGCATTTCGTTAACATTTAGCCTCACAAAAATTTCAGTATCATTTCCATTTTGTAGACTGGTTAAATGATTTGCCAGAGAATTCAAAGCTAGTGAGTAGCAGCAAAACTTAACCCAGTTTCACCTGTCCAGCACCTGGGCTGCTTCCAGTTTTCCATGTTGCCTCCATTTTCATATCTGAGGTATTTCACCATTCCAGCCACTCACTGGAAAGGAACTTTTGGTACTTAAGAAAAAGCTAACCTAAATTAAACTTCAAAGATGATTATTCTCTTGGTCCCTCCCAAAGAAAATTTTATCTTTAGTCAGTTTCATTTTATTTTGTTTTTCAGAACCATATCTAGATCCATCAAAAAAGAGGAGTCACTTGGTGATTCTGGGAGCTCTCTTCTTCTTCCTGCATGTAATCCTGGCAGTCATCTTCTGTCTGAGAAGAGATGGTATTTCCTTTATTGTGACAGTCTCTGGTGGGGTTGTGGGAAAATGTATGAGAGTGCTACTGTTGTCACATTGCCCTTGCTGGGCAGAGCTAGGGATGCTAACATCTCCTGTAATGTGCAGGACAGTCCCATGTATCAGAAAACTACTCTACCCCAAATGCTAGGGGTACCCCTAACAGGAAACAGTGATTTATAAAATGTCTTTCTATTAGCTTTCCCTGCCAGGGCCAACTTTCAATTATGCAAAGTATATTTTTAGCTACCGTTCTGTAGCATCATTTGAATTGGAGGGTAGCAGTAAACACTTGTAGTAACATTTCTAAGGGGTTGAGAGTTGGATCACGGCTGCAGGCAAACCTGACTTGCCTCTGCAAGGTAGCACAAAGATACTCCACTGTTTCACAGCAGTTATAGTGAAGCTGTGCGGGATTTCACGGTGAAGATCGGGAGAAAAAGGGTGTGCATGGAGGCTGAAGAAGATCAAGTGTTAAACAGTTTCTTTCTATCATGCAAATAACCACAGACTTACAAGAAAGAAAGAGTTAAAATGCCTGTTGGTTTTAGTTGAATTTTTCTTGAGTTAGTTACACTGTTATATTGAGCTGGCTTCTGGGAGCTTTAAATAATAAAAATAGTTCCTTATGCAGGACAGTGGTACTTTTACCACAGAGCAGTTTGCTAAAGGTATTATATAGTTTCAAATAACTTTAATGTGTATATTTCTCTATTTATCCAAGGGGACAATTAAAATTCAGGAAAATGTGTCTATTCAAATATTTTCCTTTCATTTTAAGATGATTCAGAGTAAACATTTCCTCAATACTTTGAGAAGTATACCAAAGGATCCGATGATGATCTGTGTATAGAGTTATCTGATGGCAAATAGGGAAGTGGAAAATGGAAGGGAATTCCAATAGCTGTTGAGAAATTCCCTACAACCCCTTAAGAGGTGGGTGGATCTGGGAAAGTGGTGTAATTGAGGGAGTGGAGGTCAGCTTCTTTTAATGAACAGAGAACTGAGACAGCCAGACTATATGGATCAAGTTTCAGTGATAGGAAGATCCTGAGGGTGTTGTTGATTTGTCCACGGAAGTGGCTGTGACCACAACTTGCATTTCCATGTGAAAAATCATTAACTGGCATTAGAAAGGGCTAGAAAACTAAAGTATAATAAAGTGTCTCAGGATATGGTACTTCTGTGGGGGAAGAATATAAAATAAAAGTATATACTCCTGAAGAAAATTTAGAAAAAAAAAGTATGTGTTCTAAACTGTTGGGACCCCTGGGAAAAGGAAGTCTACCAGATTTCCTAAGGGGTTAGAAATAGTTCATAGGAACCTAGCATTTAAACTTGGGTCACCGTGTGGGATGTATAGTTGTATTACATGAAAATAAAAATAACTTTTTTCTTCAAGTGAGAAAGATGGATGTAGAAAAATGTGACACCCAAGATATGAACTCAAGGCAACAAAATGGTAAGAATTTTAGCAGGGATTGGAAGTTGAAGAAAGGAAACAAAAAGTTAAAGAACAAGGGGAAAGCTATCATTATAATCTCCCCTTATTTTACTGAATGCTGAGTGTTGAAACTACTAGCTCCTATTTTGTCTCACAACTCTGATATAAGAACTGTTCCCACAGTCTGAGATTTGGGGATAGCAGAGGGGAGTAAAGAGATGGCCTTTTGGGGAGTTGGGAGAAGGAGGCAGCTTCTCTCTGTAGGTCCTTTGCTTTGCATCCTAACATCTCGCTGCATTAGGGGACCAAGTTGATTTATGTGGATAGGTGATAGATGAATGAATGGGTAGATAGATAAAACTTTTATACTGGGTGCTGTACTGTGTACTTCTTCATGTACGATACCTCAGCCTTCTCCCTCTGCAATATCAAAGAAGGTTTATTTTTTTTATTATCCCAGGATAATACTAGATTATCCTGTTTTATAGTGGAGAAAGCAAAGAATCAAGAAGATAATATGAATTGCTTGAGAACACAAGTCTTGACAAAAATCAGGCTTTGGAGCCTGCTAACCTGACCATGGAACCTAACTCTGAACCTGTTCACTTAAATCTGTTTCACCACAAATGTTTACATTTGTAGAAGTCCAGAAAGACCTCACCCAATCAAGATCATTGAACTAATAAGAAAACTATATTAAGGTTTCTGATTCTTCTTACATAATTCGAAACCAAACTTCACAATAAGCCCAGGTTTAAGGTTAGTCTAATTACCCTGGACAAGCTCAGGCATATTTCATTATGTAGTCCATAACACTCATTTGTGTTGTAAAGCTAATTAGTGAGTGTTGTTTGGAGCTTCTTAGAGTGACAGACCATCCCAGTTTGCCAAGAAGTAAGGGTTTTCTCAGAGCATGAGTCTTTCAGTTTCATAATCAGGACAGTTTCTGGCAAACCATGGTCTACAGTCTATCATGTACAGGGAATTGGGCGTAAATATAACATTTCTTTGTCTTGTTGAAAGCTTATTATATCCTCTAGCAAATACATCTTATGTTTCTCATTTTCACTCTCCAGCTACACAGTTTGAGGAGACGTAATCCAGTGTTGAAATTTCTGATCTTAAAACAGGGATTCTCAGCCTGTGGTTTGGGTTTATCAGACCAGAGATATGCATTGGGCCAGGGGGCTGCAGATGATGTAGAACTTAAAAAGCCCAAGCTCTGAAAACAGAAGCTGAGAAAGAAGAGGAGGACAAAGGAAGAACGAATAAAAGTACCCTGGAGAAAACATTGGTACTTCCGAATGGTGGAAGACTCATCAATACATGTGAAAAGGAGAAAGGACACTTCTAAAAGATGAACCTCCATGCACATTATCCATCACTCATCTTAGGAAAACAGGTTGAGATTCCCTGATTTAATGGTCATTTCCTACAGAAGTGCCCTTTGCCTTTACTCAGCGTCTTGATTTGTCTTCTGGTTGATTGAGCATCCCAGTGTTGCCACAGTGTTTGAGTATGATTTATTTTTCTTTGAGTCTGTGGGGTCTTGTCATGTGAGTGTGGTTGTGAGTGATTTCTTTTGAAGATATACCATAGTAGAAATTAACACTTTGTCACTAGATCAAATTTACTGCTTGATGATTTGTGTGTGTTAAGTAAAATGTAGTATTTGTAAAGTACTTGATATCCTCTATAGCTGTCAGTACTTAAGAATCATAGAGAACGAACTATTAGTTTGTACAAGATATTTTTAATACCTTATTTAACCCACTGATCCTTCAATTGACTTGGATAATCTTATTCTCAGACCTCAAAATAAGATAAGGTACCAAAATATCCCTTACATTTAAATATCAGCTTTACAACTATGTGTGCACATAATCTCGTTTCATCCCTGTAGCAACTGTGTTGTGGTAAGCCCTGTTATTCTATCTGTTTCACAGCTGAGGGAACACAGGTACAGAAACTTGACCAAAGCAATACATAGCAGACTTCAGATTTCCAAAGCTGTCGCCCTTCGTCCTTTTATTTATTTATTTATTAGAGTTGAGGTGTAGTTGATTTACAGTGTTATGCCAATCTCTGCTCTTAAGCAAAATAACTCCGTTATATATATATATATATATATATATGTTCTTTTTAATTATTAAAGAATTAATGCTAATGCTAAGTCACTTCAGTCATGTCCGACTCTGTGTGACCCCATAGATGGCAGCCCACCAGGTTCCCCTGTCCCTGGGATTCTCCAGGCAAGAACACTGGAGTGGGTTGCCATTTCCTTCTCCATTAAAGAATTAATAAAAACACTTTTTTTTTTAACCTTCTGTCCTTTTAGATTATAATTTACAGCTATGCTTTACTTTAAGACATGTTCATTCAGCGAACATTTAGGACGTGCCCTAGCGTGTCAATCACTGTGCCAGGCAGAGTCTATAGATATGAGCAAGATAAGGAAACTTCCCTCTAGGAGCTCATAGTATAATAAGGACATCAGTAAGAAAATGTATTGCTACAATATGGTCCATTGTAGCACAAGGTATAAGAGGAGAAAAATGTGAGGAGGAAAGTTTAGAAAGCTTCCAAAGGAGAGGATTCTCTAGGTAGCCAGCCAGTGTGTTCCTGGACAGTTGAAAAGCGTAAATATTTTAAAAATAAAAGTGATTTCAGTTTATGAGATGTCAGTATTCTTTAAAACCATGGAAAATGGCTTTGGAAATCCTTTTCTATCACTGTATTTACCCCTGATTTGTTTGCCTTTACCATGAAATTTGATGCTTATTTATGTAAGGCCTGGAATTGTTAATAGCAGTTTTCTTTTTTATTTAAATGCAACTGAATTTTGAATTTATACTTTTTCATGATTCAAAATTCAAAAAGTCCTAGAGGAGACATTAAAAAGTCTCCATTCCATCCTCCTCCTCATCTAGTTTCCCTTTCCAGAAGCAACCACTCTTACCTTTTGTTCATTTGTCTTCTAAAGATATTTTGTGAATATATGTGGAAATACTTGTAAAATGTGTACATATTTTTGATTTTTGCTCTTTTCCACATAAGTGGTAATGCATTATGCATCTGCTGTGCACTTTGCTATTTTTATTTAATATACTATTTCTTATGTAGTAGATAGAAGAAATGTGAAGTTCCCAGAGACTGGGCACTGTCTTGTTTGTTCTAGGTCATCTTTTCCATAGCCTCTTAGTGTCTTTCAGAAGATGTGTGTGCATGCTAAGTCACCAGTCGTGTCCCTGTGTAACCTATGGACTGTAGCCTGCCAGGCTTCTCTGTCCATGGAATGCTCCAGGCGAGAATACTGGAGTGAGTTGCCCTGCTCTTCTCCAGGGGATCTCCCCATCATATCCAAGTTTGATCTTATGGGAGACATAAAAGAAGTGGGTTCAATCCCTGGTTGGGAAGATCTCCTGGAAGAGGGCAGGGCAACCCATTCCAGTATTCTTGCCTGGAGAATTCCATGGACAGAGAGAATGTGTTTCTCACAATGGATTTTCCAGAATGTACCATGTCAACCTGGCCTTAAAAGATGACTTTATTGCTAAGTCTGTTTGACAGAATCATGTCTGGAACTTTTTTTTTTTTCTGTTTTCTCTTGAGTATAAACTTGACTTTGATGTTACACTTGCAAAATATGTGTTCTTTTTGGAAATTTCAGTCAAGAACTTGACCCTAGATCCTTATTTGTGCCAGAAAAGGCTTGTGAGGCCTGTGAGCTGTCTGAAGCCTTGAGTCCAACCAGTTCTTACCACTACACAGGTCTCCTAAGATATTGCTTTCCAAAGGTTCAGATGCCCTCTAAGGAGATCCCAGAATATTTCTTCCCTCCTCACTTACCTGGATCAATGACAAGGAAAATATTCTTTGCTTTGCCATATATCAAAGCTGACGAAACAGAATCTCCAACAGAAATTTTCCTGTTATCTTTTTATACATGTTCATTTGCACAATATCCCTTGTTTAGGTGACAGTATCCTTTGTTTTGTGTGAAGTACAAGCAAGAATTTTGGTTCAGCAAGTTGTGAAGTCTGTTTACTCCATTCCTAAATCTTAATGCCTTTTTGTGGTGTTGGATTTGTAAAGCACTTTATTCTTTTGTCTTGTGTTTCATTGT
This sequence comes from Madoqua kirkii, assembly GCA_006408675.1. NCBI lineage: Eukaryota > Metazoa > Chordata > Mammalia > Artiodactyla > Bovidae > Madoqua > Madoqua kirkii. The sequence continues at coordinate 16,901 of SJYC01115535.1, read as the reverse complement.
AAATGATATAGGCAGAGATGATATCTAAATCTGCATGTCATTGTTTACATATGCATTAATTTAATAAAATGTTCTTATTTATTTTGTTCCTCAGTTCATCTGCGTATCCATTTTCTTGTTTCCTACACGTTTTATAAAAACATTCTGAGTTTACATCACGATGGAGACAATTACTTGGAATATCTTCAGCTACGTTCTTAGTTATGTTTTTCATAGCTATGTAAACATAGCTTCTATGTTTATACAATGTACTCTTGCAACCTATATGATGAAAAATGTCAAAAGCATGTTTTAAAGAATGTATTGAAAATATTCATCCTCTCTCACTCGATAGCTTCCTTTAGGATAGTACCAAGAAGAGAGTCAAAATTGTGATATTCAGATCACTATTGTGAAGATCTGAGGGAAGGGAGATGAGAGAAAAGTGATCTTCGAGAGAACTATAAGGAAATGAAGGGACTTTCCTTTACAAGAGTACTTTTCTCAGATCAGTAGACATGGCTATGCAAGCCCATGCATGTGAAGCTAGATCTATTCAGTCATCAGGTTCTGAAACGGAAGTGAGAAACCTAGAACAAAGTTGAGGATAAAGGCCTGGCACAGGGTGGGACAGTAAGATTTAATGTGTCAACTAACTTATGTAGTCATCAATCTTACTTTAAAGAGACGTTCAATCATTTCTCTAAATCAGACACTCCTAAAAGATAATGATGACTGTTTCTAAGAATATATACAGATTATGCTGGTTGTTTTGTTCGGCTGTCCTTTGATTAGGGCTTCTCTGACGTTTTCTCATTAGATTTGGGTTATCTTTGGGAGGTGTTGTGATGTCTGTGTCCTGAGGTCAACCTGATCTTCTGTTTAAGGTGTTGTGTGCTCTCTTCAGGGTCTGTTCCTTTTCCTTCTGTAACTAATGAGCATTTCCTGAGGAGGTTCTTTAAGTAAATACCTTGTAACATTCTCTTTCTCACCGTCACCCAGGGGCCAGCCCTGCTTCGCCTCTGGCGAAGATTCTTGCTTGGATCTTTGTAATATTATAACCCTTGCAAAAGCGCTTTCCTTCCTCCACCGCACTTCCTGTGTTTATTGGGTCTGCTCTGTGTGCCTCTCCGTTTATTCACGCGCTTGTTTTCCACGTGGGCTCACACTGTCCATGCGTTTGTGAAGGGGTTATGTCCGTTGCCATCATCGTTGCCCCTGAGGTGAGTAGGCTTCAGCCCGGACACGTGCCTGTTGTGAGAGCAGTCTGAATGTCGTTGATCTTTCAGAACGGCGTTTCCGGGTGCTCAGGGTGGGCTGGAGGAGCGGCGGCCTGCGGCAGGGAGCCCCCGAGCAGACTGCAGGCTGGCTCCGAGTGCATTTGCCCCTTCTGCAGGCCGAGGCTGGAGAAGGCAGTGGCACCCCACTCCAGTACTCTTGCCTGCAAAATCCCATGGACAGAGGAGCCTGGTAAGCTGCAGTCCATGGGGTCGCTGAGGGTTGGACACGACTGAGCAACTTCACTTTCATTTCTCACTTTCATGCATTGGAGGAGGAAATGGCAACCCATTCCAGTGTTCTTGCCTGGAGAATTCCAGGGACGAGGGAGCCTGGTGGGCTGCCATCTATGGGGTCGCACAGAGTCGGACACGACTGAAGTGACTTAGCAGCGTAGCAGCAGCATACAGATTATAGATGATTCTAAAGAAAAAGCATCAGTATCTTTCTAGAATGATGATATAATGTTAATGCTACTGCTGGGAAATGAAAGCAATAAAAATCTTTAGCTAACAGAATATTTCACCTTTCTGACCAGACTTCCTGGCTGGCTTTGGTGGTCATGGTTCTGGATGAAATTTTGTGACATTGCAAGGGTCTATATTGTAGGAAAGTTAGCCTGAAAATGGACCATGAGCTTTCATTATGGTTTTACTCCAATCCCATTTATAAGCATGTGACTGTCTGCCACAAGTGGACCAAATATATTTTTATCTAAATGTTTTAGAAACAGTTCAGTTCAGTCCCTCAGTCATGTCCGACTCTTTGCAACCCCATGAATTGCAGCACACCAGGCCTCCCTGTCCATCACCAACTCCCAGAGTTCACTCAAACTCATGTCCAGTGAGTTGGTGATGCCATCTAGCCATCTCATCCTCTGTCATCCCCTTCTCCTCCTGCCCCCAATCCCTCCCAGCATCAGGGTCTTTTCCAATGAGTCAACTCTTGGCATGATGTGGCCAAAGTATTGGAGTTTCAGCTTTAGCATTAGTCCTTCCAAAGAACACCCGGGACTGATCTCCTTCAGAATGGACTGGTTGGATCTCCTTGCAGTCCAAGGGGCTCTCAGGAGTCTTCTCCAACACCACAGTTTAAAAGCATCAATTCTTCAGCACTCAGCTTTCTTCACAGTCCAATTCCCACGTCCATTCATGACCACTGGAAAAACCATAGCCTTGACTAGAGACAGACCTTTGATGGCAAAGTAATATCTCTGCTTTTTAATATGCTCTCTAGGTTGGTCATAACTTTCCTTCCAAGGAGTAAGCATCTTTTAATTTCATGGCTGCAATCACCATCTGTAGTGATTTTGGAGCACCCCCAAATAAAGTCTGACACTGTTTCCACTGTTTCCCCATCTATTTGCCATGAAATGATGAGGCCAGATGCCATGATCTTAGTTTTCTGAATGTTGCGCTTTAAGCCGACTTTTTCACTCTCCTCTTTCACTTTCATCAAGAGGCTCTTTAGTTCCTCTTCACTTTCTGCCATAAGGGTGGTGTCATCTATAGGTTACTACTGTTTTAAAACTTAGAATTCAGAATTAACTTTTTCACTATATATATACCTAACCAAATTTGTGAAGATAAATACATTTCATTTTTATAATTTTTCCTGTTCCAGGCCCCCTAAATTTCAAGGAAATTAATATTACAAACCAAATTTTTCCTATTATAATTTAAATATTTTCAGAATTATTTGTATTTTAAAAGAGAATAGGGCCTTTCCTGGTGATCTACTGGCTGAGACTGTGTAGGGGGCCTGGGTTTAATCCCTCATCAGGGAGCTAGATCCCATATGCCACAATTAAGGATTTGCATGCTGCCACCAAAGATCCCACATGCTGCAACAAAGATGGGAGATCCTACATGCTGCAACTAAGACTTGGTGCAACCAGATAAATAAATATTTTTAAGAGGTTAAATTTTAACCAAATTGAAGCAGTTATCATTCTGTTGCTCAGTTGTGTCCAATTCTTTGCGACCCCATGGACTGCAGCACGCCAGGTCTCCCTGTCCTTCACTGTCTCCCAGATTTTCTCATACTCATGTCCATTGAATCGATGATGCCATCCAACCATCTCAGCCTCTGTTGCCCCCTTCTCCTCCTACCCTCCATCTTTCCCAGCATCAGTTGCTTTTACAATGAGTTGACTGTTCACATCAGGTGGAACAAAGTAGTGGAGTTGAAGCTTTAGCATCAGTTCTTCCAATGAATGTTCAAGACTGATTTCCTTTAGGATTCACTGGTTGCATCTCCTTGCAGTCCAAGGGACTCTCAAGAGTCTTCTCCAACACCACAGTTTAAAAGCATCAATTCTTCGGTGCTCAGCCTTTATGGTCCAACTCTCACATCCGTACATGACTATTGGAAAAACAGTAGCTTTGATTATATGGATCTTTCTCAGCAAAGTGATAGCTCTGCTTTTTAATATACTGTCTACATTTGTCATAGCTTTTCTTGCAAGGAGCAGGTGTCTTAATTTCATGGTTGTGGTCACTATCCACAGTGTTTTTGGAGCCCAAGAAAATAAAATAATTATGAAAATTACTATTTATTGAGCATGTACTCTGTGTCAGGCACCAGGATTACACACATTATCTCATTTAATGTCATGGCCTGGTGATGAGGTGTGCCACAAAAGTGCACCACATTTACCTGGAAAGCTACCAAATCAGGAAAGTTAAGAAAAACTGGAGCATTCATAAGGCAAAACTGGAATTCCCTGGTGGTGCAGTGGATAAGAATCTGTCTGCCAATGCAGGGGACATGAGTTTGATCCCTGCTCCAGGGAGATTCTATGTGCTGTGGAGCAATTAAGCCCGTGTGCCACAACTGCTGAGATTGCATGCTGCAACTCCTGAAGCCCATGAGTCTAGAGCCCGTGCTCCTCAACAAGAGAGGTCACTGCAATGAGAAGCCTGAGCACCTCAACAAAGAGTAGTCCCCGCTTGCTGCAACTAGAGAAAACCCACATGCAGCAATGAAGATCCAGCACAGACAAAAATAATTTTTAAGGCAAAAATAAATAACTTCATAATTGCAGTGATATTATGGGAATGTGGTTTTTTTAAAGAGTTTGTGTTATAATTCTTGCTGGTTATTACTTAATTATTTTCCCTGGAGAGAAAAATACCATGGTCATTCAAATGTTATATATATGTAAAACTGTAACATTAATTTTTAATGGAGGGTAAGTTGTAGAACATTGGCTAAGATATACACTTCTCAGTTTCTTACTGTTGTGAAACTATTGTATTTTGACTGTTTTCCACCAATTTGTGATCTGAGTGCTGATTCTATAGTATAACAATACAGATGGATGGATAGAAAGTTCTGAATGTCTGTTCGCACTCAAGTAAATATGATCAGTAAACCGATCACTGATCTCCACTTTTCAGTTGATGTACCCTCTCTAGGATATCTCTTTTTATAGAAAATGAGAGTGGCTTATACTACCTCACCAAGAAGGGAGATTGGCAGCAGCCTAGAGTGTGGAGTGAAGTCTCACCCACAACCCCAGGATTCAGTTCCTCATCAGAGCTTTTTGGTCCAGGTGGGAAACCAAGGGATGACCCAGAGAGGGAAAGGAGGTCAAAAATGGTAAGAAGAGACACCCGCTGCAAAGATGGGGTCTGAGCATCATCATCATCCTGGCTGAAGGGGAGGTAAAAGGAGGTGAAGATGCATCCAGTTTCTACACTTCTAGCGTCTCTTGGCTGGAGACCTGTCAAAGAGTCACACACTCTCACAGTCACACTTTGAGAACCCTGAGGATAACTACAATGGTGACAGAACTGAATTAGGACAGCGTTCCAATGCCTACATTTTGAGACAGGAAAATTCTCAACATAAGAAATAAATGGTTTACCAGAATAAGTTCTTCTCGCAGGACTGTGTTTTATCTCAACATATTAATCTTATTTTTCTCTGTGTATTTCCTGCCTCCCTCTTGGGCATCTGAGGGTCAGTTTTCCTTCCCAAACCCATGCCAAAGCTGAGACCTAGAAAGTACCACTTTGATACGTAAATTCCACTCCCATTTCCCACAGTTCTACTATAAGCATCTCAGTTCAGTTCAGTTCAGTCGCTCAGTCATGTCCGACTCTTTGTGACCCCATGGACTGCAGCACGCCAGGCCTCCCTGTTTATCACCGTCTCTCGGAGTTCACTCAGACTCACGTCCATCGAGTCAGTGATGCCATTCAGCCATCTCATCCTCTGTCGTCCCCTTCTCCACCTTGTGTATTTCCTGCCTCCCTCTTGGGCATCTGAGGGTCAGTTTTCCTTCCCAAACCCATGCCAAAGCTGAGACCTAGAAAGTACCACTTTGATACGTAAATTCCACTCCCATTTCCCACAGTTCTACTATAAGCATCTCAGTTCAGTTCAGTTCAGTCGCTCAGTCATGTCCGACTCTTTGTGACCCCATGGACTGCAGCACGCCAGGCCTCCCTGTTTATCACCGTCTCTCGGAGTTCACTCAGACTCACGTCCATCGAGTCAGTGATGCCATTCAGCCATCTCATCCTCTGTCGTCCCCTTCTCCACCTGCCCCCAATCCGTCTCAGCATCAGAGTCTTTTCCAATGAGTCAACTCTTCTCATGAGCTGGCCAAAGTACTGGAGTTTCAGCTTCAGCATCATTCCTTCCAAAGAAATCCCAGGGTTGATCTTCAAAATGGACTGGCTGGATCTCCTTGCAGTCCAAGGGACTCTCAAGAGTCTTCTCCAACACCACAGTTCAAAAGCATCAATTCTTCGGTGCTTGGGTGACTAACTCTTCAGAGTTTTTCTACATGCCAAGTGGAGGAGTCAAAGATATTTAACATGATTCATGCTCTCATGAAGCTTACAGTCTGAGGAGACAGTATATAAATTTAGGAAGAATTAAACAATAAGAGAGAAGATGAGACTTTTAAAAATGTCTCAAGACAGAAGAGAGGACAGCAAATGCTATGAAGTAAAGAGAGAAGAAATAGTAAGGGCTAGAAAACCTTCACCAAGTAAGCCAGATTCAACTTGGACCCTGGAGAATGGAGAAGATGCCTACTTCTTTATTTGTTTTGATTGGAGGATAATTACTTTGCAATGTTGTGTTGGTTTCTGCCATAAACAATGTGAATTGGCCATAAGTATACATATTCCTCCTCCCTTTTGAACCTCCCAGATGCCTAGTTCTGATGATGTGTGCCTTAGTCCACTTGAGCTGCTGTAACAAAATACCACAGATTTGGTGGCTTATAAACAGAGTTTATTTCTCATCATTTGGAGACTGGGAAGTCCAAGATTAAGGTACCAGCCTGGTTGTGTTCTGGCCAAGACCCTCTTCCTAGTTCATAGATGGCACTTTCTGTGTCTTCACATGATGGAAGGAACAAGGGATCTCTGTGAGATCTCTTTTGTAAAAACACCAGATCCCATTTGTGAGAGCTTTACCCTCATTACCTAAGCACCTCCCAATGGCCCATCATCCTAATATCATCATCTTTTGGGGTTAGAATTTTAACATGTATCAGTGGTGGGGGCCACAAACTTTCAGAGATTAGCAGTGTGGAAAGCAGCTTATTTTCATATAGGAGAAATCTAACAAAATCTGCAATCCCTTACATGATACAACCCCTGAACAACATAATTTGGCAATATATATCAAATTATGAATGACCCAGAAATTCTGCTTGCAGAAATTTACCCTACAGTTATATGTTCATATGTGCAAAATGACATATGCACAAGGCTATTTATTGCAGCTTTCTTTCTAATAGCAAAACACTGGAAACAACCCAAATGTCCACCAATAGGGAACTTGTTAAATAAGTGTGGTTGCACATCCAAACAACAGAATACTATATTAGACAGCCACATCAACAAATAAGGAAGTTCTTTCTGCCCTGGCATGAAACAGATCTCCAAGATACATTTATTAAGTAAAAAAAGGTATAAAAGAGTACGATATGCTCCACTTTGTACATTATATTAATTATGTATACAGCATGTATACTATAAGCACTTTTCACAGTAAGTCCTTAGTACTCTATGTATACTGTGTATACTTAATTTGTGTATTATGTACACTATGCATCTTTTCAGATGAAATTTTTGCATTTTTTGAAAGGAAAAAATATAGATACATATTTCCTTATATATGCAAAAATGCATATCTGAAAGGATGCATCCAAAATTGGTTGCCTTTGAAGGGGCATATTGGGTTTATAGTGGAGAGAATTTTATGGCATAACCTTTTGAATTAAATGATTACTTATTCCAAATAATTATAATTTTAAAAGTCTGAGCTCGATTATTTGCCTTTCAGGGACTTTCATGTACTTTTAAGAAATGATAACTCTCATTAATGTATAAGGCCGAATAGAAGCATCAGAGATAAGGCAGTTTGAACAACTGAATTCAACAGCCACAGGATTTCAATCCATCAGTTCAGTTCAGTTCAGTTGCTCAGTTGTGTCTGACTCTTTGTGACCCCATAAACTGCAGCATGCCAGGCCTCCCTGTCCATCCCCAACTCCCGGAGTCTACCCAAACCCTTGTCCATTGAGTTGGTGATGCTATCCAATCATCTCATCCTCTGTTGTCCCCTTCTCCTCCTGCCCTCAATCTTTCCAAGCATCAGGGTCTTTTCAAATGAGTAAGCTCTTTGCATCAGGTAGCCAAAGTATTGGAGTTTCAGCTTCAACATTAGTCCTTCCAATGAACACCCAGGACTGATCTCCTTTAGGATGGACTGGTTGGATCTCCTTGTAGTCTGAGGGACTCTCAAGAGTCTTCTCCAACACCACAGTTCAAAAACATCAATTCTTCAGCTCTCAGCTTTCTTTCTTTACTGAATTAATTTCTTTCATGTAATTTTCCCTGTTTTTCCCTGGCCTCACTACCAGCACAGCCTCTAGTATGTGGAAGACTGATCAGTTTTTTTATGGGCTCTCATTAAGTAGCTGTGGGTCTGGATCATTGTGGTAATAAAGGACACTTTATAAATAATGAGTAGGCCAAATCAACCCATTGTTTATAGAGCCATAGACATGTAATGGAGAAGGCAATGGCAACCCAATCCAGTACTCTTGCCTGGAAACTCTCATGGACGGAGGAGCCTAGTAGGCTGCAGTCCATGGGGTTTCAAACAGTCAGACACGACTGAGCGACTTCAATTTCACTTTTCACTTTCATGTACTGGAAAAGGAAATGGCAACCCACTCCAGTGTTCTTGCCTGGAGAATCCCAGGGACGGAGGAGCCTGGTAGGCTGCCATCTATGGAGTCGCACAGAGTCGGACACGACTGAAGCAGCTTAGCAGCAGCAGCAGCAGCAGCAGATGCTTACATGGGTATGAACTAACTAAAATATCTGCACTTTGGGAAAGCTTGCAAGAATGATCCCAACTTAGGTTTATTGAGTTGGAAAACTGAGGTTAGCACTAGTGAAGTTTTTGTAAACTGCAAAGTGTAGCTTTGATCAGCGTTTTGCAGGCTATTGGTGACTATCAAAATTCCCAGACCTAGGCTTCCCCTTTCAGCATCTTGGCTTCTGCATGAGAAACTTTGGCTGTCTGCCCTGACATCAAGCATCCAGCCTTTGACAAGGACAAAAAGCTGTTTTCACCAAAGTGCTCTGCAGTGGTGAAAAATCAAAAGGGAGATCATGGAGAAGTTACTCAATAGACAACAAAATTTACCTAACTGAAACTGATTAGAAGAACTTTTTTGTTGTGAGAACTAAAGAAAATGCTGTGTCAGGACCGAGTAATAGAAAAACTAATACTAGTCTCAGCAAGTTACTGACAGCAGTCTTCATTTGTCAACCATCTCTCTTCCTTTCTGGACACAGATGATTTGGCAAGGATAGAATGGTCCCTTCCTGGGACATGAAGGTGTTTGGAGACTTAAAAACTTTATTAAAATTATTTGGGTATCTAGGAGAAAAAAATACAAAAACCTGCAAAAGACAGAAGCAACAAACACATGTTTATACTTACCACAAGCTCTATTGAAGTTGCTTCACTCCAAATGACTATGAAAGGAAAAAAAAAACTGTATTGAGAGATGAAAGTGTATTTGCGAAGAGTGAGAGAATGCTTTTAAACACCTGGAGTCATCCAGACCCAAGTTCCAGTCTTTTTAACTCTATGACCATAGCAGTGTTTTTTAACCTCACTGAACCTATTTCCCTTTGACTAAAATGGGGTAAAAACTAAATGAGGCAGCATACCTAGAGTACTTAGCACTATGCCTGGTGATTAGAAAGTCTACAGTTTGTGTGTTGATATTATTGATGCCAAGAAATGGTTTACTATTTTCAGGTTCAAGAGCTAATAATCTAGTCAAACTGTTATTGTTATGGATGACTTAAACTATTTCTTTTAAAAATTGAAATAATTTACTATTAAAATTATTTATTTTTAAAAATAAAAAATTGAAAACAAGTGTTTAATTTTTCTATCTTAAAAGTCAAAACAACTGAATTTGTGTCAAGTTAAAGGACTATCATTAGACTATCAATTTTGAATTTTCATAATGTCAAAATTAACTAGAATTCTTTTTCTTTTTTACTTTGCACATTTAAAATTCTGGCATTCCTTTTTGGTTCAGCAGCAGCAGCAGCAGCAGGCACTTCATGTTGACAGATGATGAGCTATTCTAAAGCAGAAGTTAGTTACATAGGATAACTTAAAACTTATTTAGGGGAAATTTAGTAAATGTTTATTTTAATAAACCATGTTTTGTTTGTTTTTAAAGAAGGATGCTTCATTCTTTGCTAGTTTCAGAACAAACAGCTTTATGGTGGAAAGCAATTCCTCTTTTTACACCTCAGGTTAAATATTTGTCTATTTTTCAGTCAAACTGAAAACATAACAAAACAATGACCCAGCTTGTTTCTAACAACACAGAAATGAATACACCATAAACAATGTTTCCTCTTCACTGAACATTGGCTATGCACCTACTGTATCCTCTAGACGTTGTGAGAATATAGCTATGACCCAGATATCCAAGCTGCCTTAAGAACATGAAGATTGAAACATGCTATTGTTAGTTAATGGGCATAGCTCCTCTTCTTCCAAAAACAAAACAAACCAAAAGATACAAGAGTTTGTTAGAAATAACTCAAACCATTGAATCACCAGAAAATAAAGTGCTTTGAACTCAACCTTTATACCCTTTACCACTTGAGTTATATTTTATCAAAACTACTGTTAGTTAATTCATGTATTTTGGTACCTCAGTGACCCTAATCCAAATGTGGTATTTTTATATTGATAGTTCCATGTGTTCTAGTACATTATCACAATACTGGAAAACACATGGAGGAAAGTTAATAACTGGTATTAAGTTTCTTGGTTTGGGAGAGGTTTTGTTGTTGTTTTGTTTTTTAGTATTTACTACATACTGGGCAATGTTGCAGAGAAGTTCATGGCACCCCACTCCAGTACTCTTGCCTGGAAAATCCCATGGACGGAGGAGCCTGGTGGCCACTGTCTATGGGGTCGCACAGAGTTGGACACGACTGAAGCGACTTAACAGCAGTAGCAGCAGCAGGGCAATGTTGTGAGTGCTTTATGTGTGTTAATTCATTTAATCTTCCTAAAAACCCTGTGAGGAAAGTCCTGTTATCTTCTCTTTACAGATGAAGAGACTGAGGAACAGCAAATTTAGGAAATTTAGCCAAAGTCATGCTGCTAGAATGTAAAGAGTTTGCCTTCAGAGCCTGTGCTCTTAAACCCTGCACTGTGTTATACCCAAATAAGTGACTGAGGCATGTTAATTGAGGTTTCAAAGTTTAATACTGTTGGAGCAGTACAGTATAGTGATACCTGCTGGGTTGAACAGTTTCCGAAGCAGCCTGAGGTTTGTTAGCCCATGTATTTTTGTTTTTCCAGGCAATGGGAGCTAATCTGACTAGCACTACTATAGATATTCTAGTATGGGTTTTTCAGTGAATCTTTAAACTCATATCTGTTCAGCATATACCCGATCGTACAATTGCTGAATCATTGATATATACCTAAGAGTAGAATTTCTGGGGCAGAGTGTAGAAATTACTGGAATGTATACCAATTTGCATTCCTAAACATCAGTGTATGGGAATTCCAGTTGCTCCACATTCTCAGCAACATTTGATATTTTCCGTTTCTTTTAAACGTTCTTAAAAGAAATGGATTTGTAGAGGTATTACTTTATGGTTTTAATTCACATTGCTTTGTTGACTGATAGAGTTGACCTTTTCATATGTCTGTTGCCACCTGGCAGTAATCTATGAAGTGTCTTTTCCAGTGTTTTTGTCTACTTTTCTGTTAGGTTGTCTATCTTACTGTAGGAATTCTTAACACATTCTAGATATGTCAGACATATGAATTAAATATACCTTCTTCCATTCTGTGGGTTTTCTATTCCCTCTCTTAGTGGGTCCTTTGGATGAACAAACAATTTTACTTAGGGCAAATCATCAATTTTTTTGCTTTATGTCTAGTACTATTTTTTTAGATTATAAAAATTCAATTACCAATACTTAATTCAGACCAATTCAGTCAGACTTTCTGGAGTGAGAGAAAAGTATCGATAATATTTTTATGCTTCTAAGGTGATTCCAATATGAACCCAGGTTTGAGAATTATGGATGCAGAATCATCTGCTAAGTTGTTAGCTATGAATGTCTTTGAGGGATAGGATTATTACATAGTTTCTCGTCTCCCAGGTGACGCTGGTGGTAAAGAATCCACTTAACAATGCAGGAAATGTAAGCGATGAGGGTTTGATCACTGGTTCGGAAAGATTCGCTGGAGGAAGGCACAGGAATCCACTCCAGTATTCTTGCCTGAAGAATCTCAGGGACAGAGGAGTCTGGCAGGCTACAGCCCATAGGGTCACAAAGAGTCAGACATGACTGAAGTGACTCCGTATGCATGCATTCTTCATATGTGTTTTCAGTTTTAATTGATGCGTAGTTTAAATGGTGATAATGGTATGGGGTGTGCTTGTATGCGTGATGAGAAGTCTGACACCATTTTTTTTTCAAATGTCTGACTGTTGACAGATTTAAGCTATGCCTCTCCCTTTTCCTCTGGTGCCCCACATTTGGTCAAGCGGATAAGGAGACCTGGGCTGCCCTCCTTTGGCACAGGTGAGAGATCCAAACCACGCAAACCTCTTCTTGCATATGAACCCTCACTCCAGCTCTATCCTGTAAAGATGATTTAAAAAAAAACAACTCATCTCCCTTCTTTGCCGTTTCAAACCTGCATGAGAGACTGACTGTCCTGTACTCCCCAGAGGCCTCAATTATGTAAGTAATAAACTTTTTCATACCATTTTCATGTGTCTCAATGTGAACCAAATTTTGGTTAGCTGTACATTTGACTTTTCAAGGAACTGTAACAGCATGGAAAACAGCTACTTTTGAAAAGTGTCGTGTAACTCCTTGTAAGATGGCATGCCCTCCTGTGTCATAAAATACTCTTTTTACTGCCTAGGGCTAGGGCTTTTATTGTCCTCAGATGCTAAAAACTTCTGTTTTGTCCTTTGGGACTTAACCACAGGTATATATCTCTATTACCCTACCAGACATTTCCAGGAGATTTTGCTATTCATTCCTGTCTTCAAACTGAATTTTTGAGGCTTGCAGTGGAATAGGGTATAGACTCTTCCTATTCTGGCATGGCTAACGTCTTTGCTCTATTCTTCTGATGTAACATATCGGCACTATGCTTTGATTCAAATTCCTCTTAAGTGTTGATGCCATGACAAGAAATGGACTGATATTTCAACATCTCAGTTTTAGAGCCTCAGGCTTGATTGTATTTTTTATATCATTCTCTAGAACAGCCGAATTTCTTTTTGTTCTAAGCAGTCTTTAGCTGTGTCTTTTCTCATCTCGCCATGCTCCTGGAATGTTATTGAATTAGAGAATCTTTTTATATGTATTATCCATTTGTTAGCATTCTTTTTAATCTTTTGTATCTATGTGTGTTTTAATAGTGAATGGTAAGCTAAAGTCTATATTCTTTTCTCTAGTTTTCTACTTCTCTATCACATTTGTTGAATTTTATTTATTTATGCCTGTGCTGAGTCATGGCTGCTTTGCATGGGCTTTCCGTAGTTGCAGCAAGCAACTAGGTGGGGCTGGCGTGGAGGAGAACTTCTCTTCGTAGCTGTGTCTGGGCTTCTTGCAGTGGTTTCCCTTGTGGTACATGGGCTACAGGCAGACGTGCTTTAGTAATTATAGCACGCAGACTCAATAGTTGCAGCATGTGGACTCTAGGGTACATGGGCTTCAATAGTTGCGGCACACAGGCTCAGTAGTTGTGGCTCACTGCCCTAGAATGTGTGGGCTTCAGTAGTTGTGGCACACGGGCTTAGTTGCTTCACTGCATGTGAAATCTTCCTGTACCAGGGAAGGAACCTGTCTCCTGCATTGGCAGGCACATTCTTGATTCACTGCGCCACCAAGGAAGTCCCTCTGTGTCCCATTTAAGCAAACTTTGCTTACTCCCAGGTCATGAAGACTCCCTCCATGTTTTCTTCCAAATGTCTTTGTTTCGTCTTTCACGTTAAATCTGCAGTCTTTCTGGAATTTTTTTTTTTTTTTTTGCATATCATGTGAGATAGGGATCAAAGGACATTTTTTTCATATGAATATCTAATTGTCCCTACATTATTTATTGAAAAGACCATTATACTGCAGTTTCACCTTTATCATAATCCAGGTAACTGTATCTATATCTCTATCTCACTAGTATCTCTATCTCTCTCTCCCTGTCTCTGAATTGTTTTCTACTAATTGATCCCCTCATTTGTTTTTATTCTAGATGATTTTATTAAAGCTATATTAATGAATTTTAATTTTTCCTCTTGTGGCTAGGATAGTACTTGAATTTGATTTTTCACCTGCAGTGAAAAGTCTCACCTGAGCCTTCCATTCTGGGGATAATGCTGTGCAAAAGACATCCCAATCATTTTTTCCAACTGTTATCTGTCCCATGTTCACCCTAGGTCTGTATTCACTCTCTTATCTTTCTCTCTGAATGTGTTTGTGTCTCTATATAAGTATAAAATCATACTCTCATCATTTATTTTACTTATTGAGTGTCTTCTCTTCCTTGTGCATTATTTCAAAAGTAGACAAATAAGGGATTTAAATATATTTTTAAATAAACATATCAAATTATACTTATCTATATAGGCTTCAATAAAGTGTTTTCTACTATAAATTCAATGTTTTTTTTGTTTGTTTTAGAAAATATTTTCCACTCAGCCTAAAACAACATGGTTATCTGAATTCTACAAAGAAATGATTTTGTTTTAATCTAACAACCATTACAAAATATGTCCTTTCTATTATAAGTTTAAAATCTTTAATAAAAAAATGAATATTGTGATAACTGTGGCTTCCTAGAATGTTTGCTCACAGCTACAATATTGTAGGACCAAATAAACTTTATTTCATATTCCTTGATTTAGAGTAGATTCATGTTACTAATACGCGAAGCAGATCCTCTGTTGATGTCTGTTGGCCTCACTGGCTCACTTGCAGGGTGAAGACTTGGCTAAAACAGAGACTGTGGGCTATGTCCAGCAGTTCCTTATTTCTGCTTATGGTTTATCAAGTTTCCAGAAGTAAACCTCAGGACCATCAGTTTACTCCTCCCTCTTCCTCATTTCTCAGCTTCAATATTGACCTAATTCCCTCACACAGAATCTCTTGTTCCAGTTACTTCTCTTGTGAATTCACTGTTACTGTCTTCTCTTAGCCTTTATATCAAGATGTTCATAGGCTTAAATAAAAAGGAAGTTTATTATCCCATGTAACAAGAAATGCACAGAGAGAATGACACTATCTCTGTTTCTCTGCAATTGTCTTAGCCCAACCAAACTGATGACCTGACTCTGTACCCAAGCTTGAGGCAGTTCTAGGTTCCACACCCAGCCATTCATATCTCATGTCTCATTGGCCTTCCAGGCACATATCTACCCTCAAACCAGTTGTTGGCAAGGATTTACCCAGTAGCCAGGGATGAGATCATCTTCTTCTGGGTCACATGAGGTAAAATACCTGAATAAAATCAGGGTCTTGTACCATGGAAGATAGCATTTGAATGCTGATACGTATAACCAACAGTGTCTGCCTCGCTTTAAATAATTGAGCCGCCTCCTAACTGTGCTCCCTGCCTTTTGTTTTTAGCCCCCATTCTCTCAACATTTATAAGTTGAGAAGCCAGTGCAGTTCTCTTTAAATACAATTCTGTCACCATAGGCAGACAGTCTAGGTCGGTGGCCTAGATGTCTCCCTTCTAACTAAAGGATAAAGTCCAAACACCTTGGCCTCTCCATTCAAGATCCTCATAATCAGCCTCTACCTTATGCCTGTTTTTGTCTTTTTTTTTTTCCCCAAAAAGTTTTACTGAAGTATAGTTGATTTACAATGGTGTGTTACTTTCTGCTATACAGCAAAGTAATTCTGTTATATAGACATATACATATGTATTTTTTCCCATTATGATATTTATCACAGGATGTTGAATATATTTCCCAGTGTTATACAATAGGACCTTATAATTTATCCATCCTATATATAATGCTTTGCATCTGTTAATCCCAGACTCCCAATATGTCTCTCTCCCACCCCCTTCCCTTTGGTCACCACCAGCCTATTTTTTGTGTCTGTGAGTCTGTTTCTGTTTTGTAAATATGTTCATTTGGGTTGTATTTTAGATTCCGTGTATGAGTGATATGGTATTTGCCTTTCTCTGACTTACTTCACTTAGTATGATAATGTCTAGGTCCATCCATGTTGCTGCAAATGACAATATTTCATTCTTTTTGTGGCTGAGTAATAGTCCATTGTATGTATGTATGTATACACACACAATCAGACACACCACATTTTCCTTATCCATTCATCTGTCAATAAACTTTCAGGTTGTCTCCATGTCTTGGCCATAAATAGTAATGCTATGAACATTGGGGTGCATGTATCTTTTTGAATTATAGTTTTGTCCAGATATATGCCCAGGAGCAGGATTGCTGGATCATATGGCAATAATATCTTTAGTTTTTTGAGAAACCTCCATACTATTCTCCATAGTGGCTGCCCCAATTTACATCCCTAAAGCATCACTATGAACAAAGCTAGTGGAGGTGATGGAATTCCAGTTGAGCTATTTCAAATCCTGAAAGATAATGCTGTGAAAGTGCTATACTCAAAATGCCAGCAAATTTGGAAAACTCAGTAGTGGCCACAGGACTGAAAAAGGTCAGTTTTCATTTCAATCCCAAAGAAAGGCAATGCCAAAGAATGCTCAAACTACCGCATAATTGCACTCATCTCACATGCTAGTAAAGTAATGGCCAAAATTCTCCTAGCCAGGCTTCAGCAATATGTGAACCATGAACTTCCAGATGTTCAAGCTGGTTTTAGAAAAGGCAGAGGAACCAGAGATCAAATTGCTAACATCCACTGGATCATGGAAAAAGCAAGAGAATTCCAGAAAAACATTAACTTCTGCTTTATTGACTATGCCAAAGCCTTTGACTGTGTGGATCACAATCAACTGTGGAAAATTCTGAAAGAGATGGGAACAGCAGACCACCTGACCTGCCTCTTGAGAAAGCTATATGCAGGTCAGGAAGCAACAGTTAG
>SJYC01115534.1:0-57898 GCA_006408675.1 Madoqua kirkii | reverse complement strand
TAAAAACATCTATTTCTGCTTTATTGACTATGCCAAAGCCTTTGACTGTGTGGATCACAATAAACTGTGGAAAATTCTGAAAGAGATGGGAACAGCAGACCACCTGACCTGCCTCTTGAGAAAGCTATATGCAGGTCAGGAAGCAACAGTTAGAACTGGACATGGAACAGACTGGTTCCAAATAGGAAAAGGAGGACATCAAGGCTGTATATTGTCACCCTGCTTCTTTAACTTATATACAGAGTACATCATGAGAAACATTGAGCTGGAAGAAGCACAAGCTGGAATCAAGATTTCCGGGAGAAATATCAATAACCTCAGATATGCAGATGATACCACCCTTATGCCCGAAAGTGAAGAGGAACTAAAAAGCTTCCTGATGAAAGTGAAAGAGGAGAGTGAAAAAGTTGGCTTAAAGCTCAACATTCAGAAAATGAAGATCATGGCATCTGGTCCCATCACTTCATCGCAAATAGATGGAGAAACAGTGGAAATAGTGTCAGATTTTATTTTGGGGGGCTCCAAAATCACTGCAAATGGTGATTGCAGCCATGAAATTAAAAGACACTTACTCCTTGGAAGGAAAGTTATGACCAGCCTAGATAGCATATTGAAAAGCAGAGACATTACTTTGTCAACAAAGGTCCGTCTAGTCAAGGCTATGGTTTTTCCAGTAGTCATGTATGGATGTGAGAGTTGGACTGTGAAGAAAGCTGAGTGCCAAAAAATTGATGCTTTTGAACTGTGGTGTTGGAGAAGACTCTTGAGAGTCCCATGGACTGCAAGGAGATCCAACCAGTCCATTCTAAAGGAGATCAGTCCTGGGTGTTCTTTGGAAGGAATGATGCTAAAGCTGAAACTCCAACACTTTGGCCACCTCATGCGAAGAGTTGACTGATTGGAAAAGACTCTGATGCTGGGAGGGATTGGGAGCAGGAGGAGAAGGGGACAACAGAGGATGAGATGGCTGGATGGCATCACAGACTCGATGACTGAACAACTGAACTGAACTGAATCAACAGTATAAGAGGGTTCCCTTTTCTCTACACAGTCTCCAACATTGTTATTTGTAGACTTTTTAATGATAGCCATTCTGACTGGTTTGAGGTGGTGCCTCATTGTCATTTTGAGTTGCATTTCTCTAATTAGAAATGTAGAGCATCTTTTCATGTGCCTTTTGGCCATCTGTATGTCTTTGGAAAAATGTCTGTTTAGATCTTCTGCCTATTTTCTGATTGTGTTGTTTATTTTTTCATTATTGAATTATATGAGCTTTTGAATATTTTAGAAATTAAACCCTTGTTGGTCATATCATTTGCAAATATTTTCTCTCAGTCTGTAAGTTGTCTTTTGTTTATTGTTTCCTTTGTTTTGAAAAAGCTTATAAGCTTGATTAGTTCCTATATGTTTATTTTCCCTTTTATTTCTATTGCCTTGGAAGACCAATCTAAGAAAATACTGGTGTGATTATCAGAGAATGTTTTGCCATGTTCTCTTCTAGGCATTTTATGGTGTTGTGTCTCATATTTAAGTCTTTAAGCCATTTTATTTTTGTGTATGGTGTGAGAGTGTGTTTTAAAATCCTCTGTCTTTATTCTTCCTTCTCTCTAGTTCCTTGTAACAGAGGTGGACAAATATTTTTTAATAAAACATAAAAAAATTATTTCAGGTTTTGTGGGCCATGTGGTTGCAACTACTCAACCCTCCCATTATAGTCAAAAGCAGCCATACTTAATAGGTAAATAAGTGCGTGTGACTATGTTCCAATAAAATTTTATTGAGTCATAGATACAGAAGATAAACAGGTGGTTTCCAGAGAAGCAGCAGAAGAGAGAAAGAGGTGAGGGAGATTAAGGGATGAAATAATGTTGTGGAATAAATGACTGGAGACTAGAGAAACCAGGGGAGGCATGGTATAAGATGAGATGGAACCCTAAGGGCCATAGTGAAGAGTTAGGTTCCATTCTCAGTGTAGTGGAAAGTTGTTGAAAGTTTTAAGCAGGAGAATGATTGATCCAGCTTGTGTTATGAGATCACTTTTGTTGCAGTATGGATGAAGTATTAAAGGGGCCTGGAGACAAAGAGAACAGTTAGGTGACAGGTGTCATAAGCTGATGGCAGCTCAGCCATGGCAAGCCTGCTCAGCCTGACAGGGAGCATGTGTTCCTGTCATGTGCTTAGGGAGAAGGGGAAACTCTGTGGCTTGGGATCTATTCTTATTTCCCTCCCCCTCCTTACCCCACTTTTTATTTTTGCTGTCTTGTTGTATGTTATAGACCCTTGTAAACAGCCTTAAACCCTTCCTGAATATCCCAAATACTTCTCAAATCCTATGAAATAGATCTCTCTCTGATCCAAAATTATTTGTCAAGAAGAAGAAATACTGCTTCTTATTGTTTCTCAAGTGGGTTGGCATTTCTGGGTAGATTGATTTAGTCCCAGCTGTGAAGATAGTTGGGACTTTTAGAGAAAGGGGATCCAAAAAAACTTAAACTGCTACTAAGAACAGTTTATGAAGGTTGGTCATAAACTCTGGAATAAAGCTTTTCTAATATTTTTCTAGGCTTTTGTGAAAGGACAACACTTGGAAATTCTGTGAACAGCCAGGGGAACGTCAAGTTTGATAGCTCTGAAGAGAGGAGTTACAACTGGGGAAATAGTGGTGAAGGTAGAAAAGGTGAAGTAAGACAGGAGACCAGTTCCTCAGTCAGGAGGGTTATGAGAATGCTCTGGTCTGAACTTTAAGAGGTTACTGGAAATGGACAGTTGCATACACATGCACGTGCACTCACACATGCGCGTGCACTCACCCATGCACATCTGTCGAAAAGACATAACAGGTGAGCCTGTGGCAAGTTAAACTAGCATGATTATACTTAAAGGCACCTACCAGGGGAGAGAGGTGTTGACTGCCCAGTGCTGCTGTTGACAGGGAGTAAAAATCTGGGCTACTATACCCATAATGGAAGTACAGTACCCCCCTCTTAGACCATACCTCTCAGCCAACTCACTGTCCTTCCTTCCCATCCACTGCCCAATGGCTTGCTGACTCTGTCTGCTCTTTGGTCACTTCTCCCAGCATCTCTGTCTCTTCATTCTCAGTATCATATCATGGCTCTGGCCTCTGACTGGGTGTCTAACCATCTTAGGTACCTCATTTGACCCAACTCTTGTCCTGTTTTCTTGAGCAGTGAAGTCATAATTTCATGACCTTGTAAATACAGTACATGGAGTAAAACATTTCCTAAACCTGATGTCTTAATAAAATTTTTAGAAAATGAACAATTCATGGAGACAAATGTGTATGTATGAAATATATATATGTATAGATGGAAATGGATATAAAGATGTATAACTATGTACATCTGTAAATTTATATGCCTGAATGAGAAATGAATAGTGTGTATGTCTGTTAGGTACAAAGCAGCTGTAGCCTGTGAGGAAGGAACAAAAGGAACAAGGAAGGAAAAGTAAAGAAACTAAAGCTGACAAAGAGAAAAAGCAAAGATGTCCACTTATCTCTGGCTTTTAATGCAAAACATGTAGCTGTCAGATAATGTCACACATCCTCCAGCTAGAATCCCCAGGGTTCTACCCTTAAAGATGGCTTTTTCTTTCCCAGTACCCGGCCTGGAGGGGCTCCATTCCATCTTCTTTTATTTATTTACTTTTGATCAATCTTGGTGCACTGTGATGACCCAGAGAGATGATATAGGGAGAAAGGTGGAAGAGGGGTTCAGGATTGGGAACTCATGTACACCCATGGTGGATTCATGTCAATGTATGGCAAAACCAATACAGTATTGTAAAGTAAAAAAAAAAATTTTTAAGTGGGAAAAAAAATAGTTTTGCTTTGACCAACAGGCTCAAGAACGCCCATTAGCTCTCCAAGGTTACCCCTGGTATGTATGTACATATGTATGTATGTGTATGTATATATTTCTGATTATTTCTGGAGTGTCTGGTTGAAGATGGAATCAGAGACACATATTCTTACCACAGTAAAGAAAAATGATAGTAAATAAAAGAACCCCAGAATTAGACATGAGGGTTCAACCTCAATTCTCCAATCTACCTGCTATGTGACCTTCAGCAAATTGTCTGCCTTCTCTGGGCCTCAGTTTTCTTATCTATAAAATGGGATCCATGAGAATACCTACCTCCTAGGTTTGGTGTGAGAGTTAAATG
This sequence comes from Madoqua kirkii, assembly GCA_006408675.1. NCBI lineage: Eukaryota > Metazoa > Chordata > Mammalia > Artiodactyla > Bovidae > Madoqua > Madoqua kirkii. The sequence continues at coordinate 53,710 of SJYC01115534.1, read as the reverse complement.
GCTTAATATACATAAAGTTATTGGAACTGCCCTGGCGATGTTTAGACCTCTATGAATGTTAGCCTGTTACTGCATTCCACTTCGGTAAGAATTACTAAAAGTAGTAGCAGACTGCACATTCCCCTAAGTCCTTCTGATCAGTCCTCACCCACACCAAGCCTATGTGTCAGAATGTCCACCAAAGACAGTGTCTGAGTGGTCAGGGAGGCTGGAATGAAAAGTGTGCAATGGCAGACCTCTGGTTACAGTGGTGGGCCAAGCATTTTCCTCGCCTTCCTCCACCTGTGAAGTCTGATCCAGCCAAATCCCTTGATGCATTTCAGTCTGTATTCATTTCCTTTCCATCTTCTCTTCATCTTTCATCACTCCCTGGTACGTAGAAGGGGCTGAGTCTCAAGGCTACCACTCCCATTCCACGTTCCAGCTTCATTTGTTAAGGAAAATGCTCAGGATCACTGGGCAAGTGATAAAGAGAATTTGGGGCTAAGAAGACTCTTTCCCAAGCCTGATTGGTACAAAATACCCTTGGACATTATACCGTTAGAAGGTTCCTTAAAAGTTACGTGACATTTTATAGCTAGTTAAACTTCCCTAATGGGTTTCCTAGAAAAGCCAGATATTCAGAGAAATTATAGAGTACTGGTGCTCTAACAAAGAGGTCAGTAAATTCTCCACAGAGTTCCTTCACAGGTTCGAAAAATTACCTGCTCACATAGGAACATGTTGGGAACCTGACAGCAGGGACTGCCTCCCCATTTTTACCCTCCCACAAACTGACCACTGGCCTAGTTGTCCTTCCACAGCTAGTCGCTGCAGAAGCCACATTCACGTAAACTTCTGTCAAGCCAGCTGACCCGCCAGTCTGTTTCCTTGCAATATGAGTTACTTTACTGGGACATGTGTCTTTAGGTTAATACCCTGTTGATCCAGAGATTCCACTTACAGCAAGTCATCCCAAGAAATAATCAGAGAAGTGCCCCTGGCGGACTCTGTGGGTTCAGTCAGTGGTGCCAACTGTTTTGTAATGTCAACACTGGAAATAACCTAACTGACCAGAACTAGAGGATGGCATAAATTAATTATGTCGCAGTCATACAATGAAATACTTATCAGTCTTTACAAATAAGCATGGGATCTATAATTATTGACATGGAAAGATACCCACAATATCTTTGATGAGTAACAATAGCCATTCACTGAACAGTATCCTCAGATAATGCTACTTATTAAAGTTGTATTCATATAAATGTGTCCAGAGAGCTATAGAGAATTATGTTCACCAAAACATAAAAGCAGTTATCTCTAGAATAGGTAATAGGTAATCTTTACTTTTTTTCATTAAAAATATTTTACAATGATACAGCATATCATTTTATAATCTAAAAAAAGCTACATTTTAGTTCTGAAGGGGGAAAACAAGCTAGGTTTTATGTTTTCAGAGTGAGATCTTGGGTTGGCCACATCAATCAGGTAATAACATAATAATAATAACATTTATTGAGCACTTACTGTGCACCAGAGACCCTGTTCTAAGCACTTTCCATGTCTCAAATCATTTAATCTATATGACAATGTAATGAGGCAAGCCTTTTATTACCGGTATTTAATAAATAATAGAATCCAAGAGAGAAAGTCATTTGTTCAAGGTCTCAGGGCCAGGACATGGTGAAACAAAGATTTGGACAGAGATCTCTGGTTGTGAGCCCTGTGCTCCTCTGAGGATGGTTCATCTGCTCCTTCTCGGCAAGGAGGAGCAGGGGTGCTGGGTCTGAGGAGCCGGCCAGTGACAGGAGCGTGACTCTGTGGTCTTTTTCCCTACTGTTCCCTAAGGCTCCTCAGCCTCCCACTGTCCATTTGTTTGCTTAACCCTTCTAAGCTTCAGCTTCCTCTTTCGTAAAACAAGGAAGCCTTCTTAAGCCATCCAACCTAGGATTAATCAGTTCCTTCTCTATACTGTGTACCGACCTGGTAGCTCCTTCTGTTGTGGCACTTATGTTGCTCCCCTACTGCCACCACCAACATCCATCTCAGGCTGAGAGGCAGGCCCCAGCGTTCCCCAGTGGACAAGTTGTCACAGAGGCTGGAGGACCGCTGCACACTCTCTGTGCCTGCATTTACCACCCTCTATGAGAATCCTGTTCATTTGTCTTTCTCCCCATTGGACATGAACACTTTGAGGCAGAAACAATGTCTTAGATACTTCTGCATGCTTCATGCCTGGAACGTAACATTGTTCAATTATTGAACATTCTTTGTGGACTGAACATTTGAAAATCACAGCCATGTTGTCTTAGATTCCAGAGTAATAGGGAAAGCAGTACTTGCATATTATTATTTTTTGTTTTTTGCTTTCTACCTCATCTGACACCAAGTTCAGAGTAAGAATGGTCATTAAATAAAGTCACTGTTTTAAAATATTTATTTATTTTTAATTGGTTGATGATTGCTTTACAATATTGGTTTGATTTCTGCCATACATCAACTTGAATTAGGCATAGGTGTACATATGTCCCCTCCCTTGTGAACCTCCCTGCCACCTCTCACCCTTTCCCACCCCTCTAGGTTGTTACAGAGCCTGGTTTGAGTTCCCTGAGTCATAGAGCAAATTTCCGTTGGCTCTCTGTTTCACATATGGTAGTGGATATGCTGCCATGCTATTCTCTCCATTCATCTCACCCTCTCCCTCCTCTCCCCCACCTTGTCCATAAAGACTTATGGACTGCATAAAGACTATGTCTGCTTCCCCATTGCTGCCCTGCAAATAGGTTCATCAGTACCATCTTTCTAGGTTTCATATATATGTGTTAATATACATTATTCACTCTATATAATATGCTCTAGGTTCATCCACATCATTAGAACTGATTCAAATGCATTCCTTTTTATGGTTGAGTAGTATTCAGGTATATATCCCACAGCTTCTTTATCCATTCATCTGTCGATGGACATCTATGTTGCTTCCATAGAGAAGTCACTAATTTTTAACATGCCACTTAAGCAAAAGGGACCAGAAGGCTCTATTTTACATTAATTATCTAATGGAAGATTCTAGTCATTCTGTGTGAATTATAAAATATCATGAACAGAACTCCTTCTCTTGTTTCAGGCATTTTACCTGTAGTGCTCAGTTAACACACAGCTGGTGAGGAGTGGAACCTGATCCAGCTTTTCAGCCCCTGTGTCGCTGCTCTCCATTTTCTACATAGCACCACCCCTCTAACCAGTTACTGTGGTTTCTAAAAGCAAACCTGTCACTAACTCTGGCATCTTCGGAGAGATCAACTCATGTCTGAGTGCTTACACTTTTCTCCCCACTGGTAAACTAAGGCTCATGATAGCACCTCTTTTTAGCCCAAAAAAAAAAAAATATATATATATATATATATATATTTGATATATATATCAAAGAGGCATGGACAGATATATTTAAACAGCCACTGTTAATCTCTGGGTACTCACCCACTTTTTCTCCTTTTCACTTACTTTTCCTCACAAGGACTGCTGTGACCATCATCACCTAGGAATTCCCTAATGTTGAGTCACCAATTAGGGCAGACTGGTTAATTCAGAACCACCTGAAAGAAGTTTTGAAAAATACATATTTTTGGATCGCATCTCTGGAGATTTTGAATCGAGAGGTCTGGAGTAATGCCCCGGCATCTGTATGTTTTTTGAAGTTCCCCAGGGGATTCTGCTGTGCAGCCAGATCTGGGAATCACTGATCTGACCCCAAAACATGAGTCAGCTGTCTTGTCCTGCCCTTGACTGCATTTGAAGCAATGACTCATCATTTCACTTTTTTTTTTCCCCAAAGTGAATTGAAACAAAAGAGCCAAACCTCAGATTTCCTTTATCTGACTGTAAGTTCAAATGTCCCTTCACTTGGTGCAAGCACTGCATCTGCTTCCCCAGGTGAGGCTTCAGGTGATAGACTCCCGCCGCTGTTTAGTTCTGGGAAGATATTGTAGTCTTGATCAGCCCTGGTTAGGAAGTCCCTGGGTGAAATGGCTGTGTGATATTTGATTTATAATAAGACATATCTATTTGGTCTTTTGTCTCCATTTCTGGCAGAGAGTTCCTAAAACGTTTGGAACTCTGGGGATCCTTTAGTCCTGAGTTGGCTGGGACCACACAGGGTTCATCTTAGAGCAAGCCTAGATGTATGGGTTCAACACTCTTGCCTCCCTCTGACCTCCCAGCGATGAGACAGGACAAGGGAAAGGGAGACTTTAGAACACATGTAGATTATTTGGTTCTGTAGGTTTAGCTTATTCTTCTCCTCCCAACACCCTAAAAATGAGGTCCGGCATAGTTAGCTTGCAGCAATAGGTAAAATCTCTGGCATTTTGCTCTTTTGTATTATTAGAACTGTCTATATAATAGAGATCCACTTGAGCAAAAATCATAATTCCACACAGGTATCTGGTCAAACCAGAAGCTGGGACTACAACCCAGATTGTAGAAAGGTCTGGAACAAGTACCAAAATTCTGGTCAGGGCTCCTCTGTTTCTCATCTATTAACTAAAGAGTTTCTCTCTGAAGAGTTTATATGGGCTACATATTTGAAGATGCTTGTAAACGGTTCTTTAGAAATTGTTGCCAATAGTATCCCGTCAAACCTCCTAGCCTGTTGGGTAGAGCATGACCCTTCTTGGGTATATATACCTAGGAGTAGAATGCTGAGTCATACCGTAAATCTATGTTTAACTTTGAGGGGAACTGCTAGAATCCAGTCCCACTTGAAATTCCAATCATATATCCTTTTCACATATCCCCCCTCCTTCCAGAACAAGCTAAAGTATGGCTCTGTTATCTTGGAGTCAGGGAGGGAAATATTTCCAGGCTTCAGTCTGGCCTGATAAGGGCCCAGAACTCCTGTGCCCCTGATTTCCCTCCCTCTGTGTCACCTGAAGCCACAGTAACTCTGGGGGTGTTCAGAGGCCACTGAAGGCTCCAGGGCCTAGAACTAGGGGTGACCCCATTTTCTTCATCCTTGAAAGCAACTCTACAGTTTTTCAGACCCTAGTGGTAAAGAACCCACCTGCCAGTGCAGGAGACGTAAGAGACGTGAGTTCCATCCCTGAGTCCAGAAGATCTCCTGGCAAAAGAAATGGCAACCCACTCCAGTATTCGTGCCTGGAGAATCCCATGGACAGAGGAGCCGGGCAGGCTACAGTCCATGGGGTCACAGAGAGTCAGACACAACTGAACGACTTAGCACACACACAAGGTATGGGATACTCAGTGAACCCCCACCCCCTCTTCAGGAATTTCAGGCAAGAAGCAGGTATTAATGTCTACATAAAGGCACTCTCAAGCATCAAGGATGTATGTCTAGCACCCCCTTTTCTCCCAAGAACCAGAGAAGAAGAAGACAGTAAACATTCCCTCCAGGCCCTCCACAACCTCCTCATTGTCTCTTGAATCCCTCTCATTTAGTTTTTCTTGTTAAAGGCCAGTGAAGCATTTCAATTTCTCCCATAGTCTCTCTTCTGCACCCTCATTTCCTGTCCCCACCCTTGCACTTGGGAGATTTCTGTAGGGAATTTGACCTTAATGAAACCTGACTTTTGTGACTTCGATAACTTTTTTCTCTGTGAGGAGCCATCTCCCTAATTATTTCTTCCCCATTCAGTGACATGGGGATTGCTAGAGCAGGAAAAGTACTTTATCACTATTTTAAATCAAACTATTAAAGTTATAATAAACCTCCCATTTAGATGAGTTTCTTTCAGAAAGTGAAGGAAACCTGCGCCTCATTCCTTCTAAATACAACCATCTCAGTTGCTCTGGCCAGAATATTCATCCACACTTTCCCTTCCCTCACTTTGAGCAAGGGTTTTCCTTCACAGGCAGAGATGACATAGGATTCCAAGCTACGTGTGTGACTTCTAATATGATGGCAAGTGACCAACCTCCAGCCCCTGGGTTGACTGCAACTAAAGAAGTCTAGTTTTCAGGGTGGCCCACATGTGGATTCCCGCCCCTCCCTCATCTGACTCCCTCAGCCTATGACTTTTTCCTCACCTCTGAATCCCCTATCCCCATTTTTCGAGAGAGGAGGTTAGCCATCATTCCTTTTTGTCACATTCCAGATAAACTCATATCAAGACGTTGGCCCCCTGACTTTAGAAGGTTGCTAAGCCAGCTAAGTTGCTGGCTTCTTGCAGTTCCCAAGAAGCTCTTTCTGGGCTCTTTCTCTTTGTCCAAGTCCCCAAAACCCAGGGAACATTTCTTTCTCACACTTAGACTTGTGTTCTTTTTTAATTTTTTCTTCCCAATAAGGCCTAGTAAAGTGGAAAATACTGGACTTATTTTCTGGACTAACATTGATTTAGCACCTGCTAGTGACAAGCACTGTTCTAAGTGTATATGTGAACTTGTTTTTCTTTTACTTCCCTTTTATTGAAACATAATTAACATACCACACTGTGTAAGTTTAATGTGTGCAGCATCATGACTTGACATACATGCACCATGAAATGATGCCCACAACAAGTTAGTGAATATTTGTCATCTCATATAAATACAAAATTTTAAAAATTAGAAAAGAAGTTTTCGCTTTCTTAGGATTTACTCTCTTAGCAACTTTCATATATAACATACAGCAGTGCTTATTATGCGTATCCTTTGTACATTACATCCCTAGTACTTAGTTATCTTATAATACTGAAAGCTTGTACAGTTTGACCACCTTCATCAAATTCCCTCTCCATCTGCCCTTGCCTCTGATAAACATAAATCTCATCTTTTCCTATAAGTTTGTTTGCTTGCTTTTGAAGGATCATTTACCTATAACAGTATGTTAGTTCCTGATATACAACATAATGACTCAATTTTTTTTTAACATTTTATTTCATATGAATTTCATATGGTACAAAAGTATTATATGTTTGAACCTGTCACTCAGATAGGTTCTTTCAGTTCTCTAGGCCAACCTTCTTTCAGAGGCAAATACTTTTTTAAAATATAATATTATGTAGAACATATATAGAAAATTTTCTTTTATAAAAACAAAGTATTTGGACATTTTAAATTTAGTACAGCTTAGAGTCCCAGTTTCTGTTGATAGCTTTAGTTAATTGTTAGGAGGTTTATATATAGGGAAAACTCTGTAAACTGTGGATATATTTTAACCCTTGATTAAGGGTGACTGTCTGACTTAAATTTGTTCTTATTCTTGAAATTAATTTTTAAATTTTATTCTGTTGTTTTGGTTGCACTGGGTCTTTGTTGCTACACACAGGCTTTCTCTAGTCGCAGCGAGTGGGGTCTATTCTTCATTGCAGTGCACGGGCTTTTCATTACAGTGGTTTCTCTTGTTACACAGCACAGCCTGTAGGCACATGGGCTTCAGTAGTTGTGGCTTAGGGGCTCTAGAGCACAGGCTCAGAAGTTGTGGCACGTGGACTTAGTAGTTCCACAGCATGTAGAATCTTCTCAGACCAGGGACTGAACCAAGTCCCCTACATTGGCAGGCAGATGATAAGAATCTGATGCACCACCAAGGAAGACCCAGAGAAGGCCTAATCACCGGAACCGTCGTCTCACAGACCACCAAGACCCGGATTCTATGCAAACCGCAAGAGGATTTATTGAACGGGCGCGCCGGGGTTCAGTCACCTCCGAGGAGGAACGAACCCAGAGCTCTGGTCACAGGAAATTTTATACAGAAAAATCACAAGTAGGTGGGAATAGGGTTAGGACACTGAAAACAATGTGATTGGGGGCCATAGGTAGGTACAGGTGGGGTGAGGACGTTTGATTGGTGGGCAAGGCTTGACCTTTACAGGGATAGGTCTGCAAGTTATTAAGTCGAAACAGCTGGCTGACCACCTCGCTGCGGTTGGCCAATTCTTGGAAAAACAGCCTCCAGGAAGGATTAACAGAAAAATAACCACTCTGAGGGGGGGGCTTCTGCAAAGATCAGGAGACCATAAGTCATCAGATAAGGGGCAGGCTATTTTCCATGAGGTATGGCCTGCCTCTGGGGTTTTAACAGGACAAAGAAAACTTTTTAAAATTTTAACTTTTTCCCTTCAGTATTTTTTTAAGAAGAAACTCTATTTGTAAATTCAAATTGTTTTCCCTTTATAATTTTTTGCTCAGTATTTTGAACACTTTGATTTTCTTCTTTTTGTAAAGACTGAGTTTCTCTCTTTTCTCCTCTCAAATTCTTGCTTCTTAGCGGCAAGCTTAGCTCTTACTGGTTTATGTTCTTCATGTACTTTTTGATTTGATAATTTTCTTTTTGTTTTTATTTGGCATAGTAATAGAGTTGTTTCTAGCTGAGATTGCTCAGTGTTCAAACATTCTTCAGACAATACCTGGTCAATGCTACATTGCTCTTCTGACAAAGGTAGGTCATCTTGTTCTAACAAAGACTAGTCAGATTTTCTTTCTTTTTTTAATTAATTAATTAATTTATTTGGCTTCGTTGAGTCTTAGTTGTGACACTCAAGATCTTTCACTGGGCTCTGAAACACGGACTCAGTAATTGCAGAGTGAGGGCTTATTTGCCTTGCAGCATGAAGGATCTTAGTTCCCTAACCAGGGATCAAACCTGCATTCCTTACATTGCAAGGCAAATTCTTAGCCACTGGACCACTAGAGAGGTCAGCTCTTCTAAGTTGCTGCTGGAGTCTTTCCTCTTTAGCTGAACAGAGATGTTTCTGATGATCAGGATATCACTCTGTGAATTGAGATTCCTTTGAGGTTTGAAACTTCTTTTCCCTTCAAAGCAATATCTTATAATCTGTTTAGCTTTTAAATGCAAAGCCTTGTCCCTCAAGAACACTCCCCATGAAGACTTGGAGATGGTTAGATCACCATGTTCTTTGTTTCACATTTTTGAATCCTACTTGTGAAGCACTTTTACCATGTGTCCCAAAGTTCCCTGTCTGCCACTTTCCTGGCAGCCTCACCAATGCCACGGGGCCTAGATGAGGTATGTTAGAAATGCTTGACACTCAAGATCTTTCACTGGGCTCTGAAACACGGACTCAGTAATTGCAGAGTGAGGGCTTATTTGCCTTGCAGCATGAAGGATCTTAGTTCCCTAACCAGGGATCAAACCTGCATTCCTTACATTGCAAGGCAAATTCTTAGCCACTGGACCACTAGAGAGGTCAGCTCTTCTAAGCTGCTGCTGGAGTCTTTCCTCTTTAGCTGAACAGAGATGTTTCTGATGATCAGGATATCACTCTGTGAATTGAGATTCCTTTGAGGTTTGAAACTTCTTTTCCCTTCAAAGCAATATCTTATAATCTGTTTAGCTTTTAAATGCAAAGCCTTGTCCCTCAAGAACACTCCCCATGAAGACTTGGAGATGGTTAGATCACCATGTTCTTTGTTTCACATTTTTGAATCCTACTTGTGAAGCACTTTTACCATGTGTCCCAAAGTTCCCTGTCTGCCACTTTCCTGGCAGCCTCACCAATGCCACGGGGCCTAGATGAGGTATGTTAGAAATGCCGCAGGAAGAAAAAGCCACCTCTAAGGACTGTCGATGGAAACCTTTATTGGGCGGTCGCTCTCAGGCAGAACTCCCAGGGGCGAGCGGGCAAGGGAAGGGAGTCTGCGAGGTATGAGGGGTGGGAGGGGGGTTTTATAGTTAGGGCTGGCGTCCAAGCCAGGTTCTCCCATATAAGGTAGGAAGCGCGGGGTGTAGCAGCGATTGGTGTCCAAGGGCTCCGTGTGGGCACTTGACTGGGCCAGGCCATGGGGTTGGTTCCCAGAAGTTTGGTCCGCTCCCGGTTCCTGTTTGGGCAGTAGCCAACTGCCGGGACCTTCCGGGCTGTGACGCATCCGGCTAGGCTCGACCTCTCAAGGTAGAGGAAGGGAAACAGTAGAGAGTATATCACCCTCCTGAAGAAAGGCAGGGACTCTGGTGGGTGGTATGTGGACCCCACGGATGCTAAACTTTTTAAGAGTCTTGCAGGGGACATTCGTCCATTCTCCAAAGGGAGGTCAAGTAATAGCAGGCAACTCTCATTGAAAGCATATGCCTAGAGCTATGGGTGGAGAAGCAATTCCCCACACAGCCCAGTTCTTGAGGTCTAGACAGCCACTCCTATTTGGAGCTACTACAAGTTTCATCCCTTCTTCTTTAAGAGATAGAATGTAAAGAATGAGAAGGAGGAAAGGAGAATACTGCTTTTTCAGAAGAAAAACAGTTAGGCAGGGGAGATTTAGAGGTAAGACATGTTAAGAGGATTAGAACATATCAGAGAAATACGACTAAGAAAACCTACCTTGTCTCTTCTGACCTCAGTCCTATGAACCAAGGGAATTGGGGTCATAGGAGTGGAGTTGGTCTTCCAGGACTGCATGCAAGTTGTCCTTTCCTTGCCACCAGGTTTGAGTCTCCCTATTGAAAAGCCTCATGGTGTAGTGGAGCTTTGGAGGCCTGAGTTAAAATATAGCCATGAAACTGAGGAAAGGTTGCTTGATGTCAACTCTTTCTTACATGTATCATGGGTCTAACAGTATCTAGATCATAAGTTGCTCCAAGAATGAAATGAAGCTCTGTAGAGGGTTGAATAGCGTTCCCCCAAAATTCCATGCCCACTGGAGCCTCTGAATGTGACCTTATTTGAAACTAGGGTGTTAGCAGATGTAATTAGTTAAGATGAGGTCATACTGGAATAGGGTGGGCACTAACACAATGGCTGGTGTTCTTATAAGAAGAGGAGAGGACACAAAGAATATGAGCAAGGAATAAGGTCATAAATAAGGTGAAGATGAAGGCAGAGATTAGAATGATCAGCTGCAGCCAAGGAATTCCAAGTGCCGGGGTCCAGCCCCCGCAGGATCCAGGGAAACCCAAAGGAGAAACGGCGTCGGCGATTGATTTAGAGAGGGAGAGAGACAGATAAGAATGTTGTAGATAAGAAAATAGAGAGAAGAAAAGAGGCTGATGTTCCTTGGTTTATACAGAAGATCAATAAAGTCTCAAGACAAGAGACTTGCACCATCTACGTGAGGCCACAGGTGCCTTCCCGGTCTCCCGAGGGAGTGAAGGGACAGGGCGCCTTCCCGGTCAGGTCTTAGAAACCCAGGCAGATAAGTAGACACAGCGGATCTCTGTACTCCAGATGGGAACTAGCCTGAAAGGGAGAGTAAGAGGAGGAAAATGATTGACACGAGGAGATCAAGCTGCTCTGATGAGCAAGATCCGTAGCTTTATTTTTAAACAGTACTTATATACCTTTTTGTACAAAGAGGGAAATGAAAGATGCAAGGTCATACAGAATCAGCCCAACATTCCAGCAGTTTTGCCCTTATCGAAACCATGATTTTTTCTGCATACCTTTCCCACAAATAATGTTGTGTTCAGTATCTTCTGGCCTTGGAGACCTGTGAACAATGTATGACCCTTTTTGATAAAGGCTGCTTAACCAAAAAACTTGTTTTCCCTCAAAGTGTTTTTTCTTTATATTTCTAATCTATGTCAGCCTCAGAAAGTGCCAAACAGAGTTACGTTTTTTCACAGAGCAAAGGTGTAGCAAGTTACAAGAAAGAACCAATTAGCTCAAAAGTCTGATATGGTTAAATTCAAGGCCACACATGTTTTTCTTGCATTCTCACTATGTTAACTAACGCATTCCCAGGTGCACAGTGGATAAGAGATATGGGAACTTAGCAACAAGCATTGGCCCAATAATGAAATCCTACACCAGCACTAGCACTACTCTAACAACTTTTAACTCTTTCAAAGGCTCTATATTTTAGGCTTTGCGTGCTTCTCACAGTTGGGAGGCTGTAAATAATTGTATACATAGCTGTAAGAGTCTGGATATACCTGCCAAGCAAGCTAGAATGCTAACAGAGGGGGTTTGATTTGAAATATTCCTCTCATGTCCAGGAGACTTATTAGCTATAGCCCTAAGCTGATTTTCTCCAGAAAAAGGTGGTCAGGGTTAGGCCCCTGTTAATATCAGAGGAGTTGGTGAAAGTCATGAAACAGTAAAACAGACAGATGCTGGTTGGGGAGTAGATGCTAGAGAAAGCTTAGGAGCCCCTTGAGCTCTGAAGCCTTGCTTAACAGTTCTCTTCCACATGACCCTGTCATGGGTGGGATCTCCCGTGGCGGCTCCCGGCAGCCAAGGTTTGACAGGAGCCCCCAGAAGGTAGGAAGAGGCAAGGAAGCATTTTCCCTGGAGCCTTCAGCGGGAATATGGCCCTGTGACACTTTGACTTCAGACTTCTAGCCTCCGAAATTGTGAGAGAAATGTAGATACACTGTCTGTGGTTTTAAGCCACTCAGGTTGTGATTTGTTACAGGAGCCTAAGAAAACAAATGATATCTATGCAAACTTCTTGGTGCGTAGCTAGAATGTGCAACGCTGAAAGTGAAACCAAACCTTCCCAGTAGGCTGGGCTATAATCAGTTCCTTAGAATCAGTTTTGGTTTGAATTGTCCTCATGTTAAGAGAAAGCCTGAGCTGGATGAGGATGATTTCTTTTCTCCTCTTGCTTAATGTACCTTATCTCCATATTTTTCTGTCAGCCGTCATCGTATCTGCCAGCTAGAAAGAACCCAGTGGTCTCGGTAGCAACCTAGGTTTTATTTTCATTTTGGCTGTTTGTTTTGTTGGCTTCTGTGAGGACTGACAAAGAGCAACTGTTTGTTGTTTTATTTTCTTTTGAGTCTTTGCCTGAGGAGCCTCACCAAGGCCTGATGGGAGTATCAAGTGGGCTGTGATTGTCTCGTTTTGTGAGTTGGTGTTGTGGACCATGATGAGGCTGCCACAGTCAGGTAAGTGCAGGCACATTTTCTCTCCAGACCATTGGAGATGTGAGAAACTGCCTCAGAAATTGTGTTCAGGGGCATAAGCAAGCTAATTTCCGCCTGTCCTCAAAACAGTAGGATTTCTGTTGTTGATCCTATGCTTATCATTCTTGCTGAGCAGTTTTAAAAGGTGAGGTGTTTTTTTTTTTCTGCACAAAATAAATGTGAACAGAGAAAATTGAAATATTCCTGAAATTGTCACTCCACTTGGAATTTTGGAAAGTTAATGGAACTTAAAAATGTGGTTTTTTTTTACATCCAGCATCTGTTTGTGATTAACTCTTTGGCAAGCAGTCAACATTCCACAGTAGCCTGTGTTTACAAGATATGTTCTAAAAATCAATTGTTTAAAACTAACAAACAAACCAGGACTTCCCTGGTGGCCACTGGTTAAGACTCCTAGCTTCCAATGCAGGGGTTGCAGGTTTGATTCCTGGTCAGGGAAGTAAGAGCCCACATGCCAAGGGACACGACAAAAAAACCAACCATGTGCGTTAACTTATAGACAACCATTATTTAACAAAAGTGTGACTTGGGCCTACTAAAGGGCTTCTAGTCTACATAAAATGATAAAAGAAAGTTTAGCAAAATGAAGGAAAACCACTATTGGTCACTACCCACGTGTGCATAATAGAATAGAGATGATAAGGAACTCATGTGAGAAATGGTTGAAATGAGGAGGTGAAATTTGAATGAAATAACCTACAGATGAGGTCTTCTAACCCGGAAATTCTGTGGTTCTGTGGAAGGAAATGAATGATGTACATTGATAAAAAGCACAGTAAGAATATTCACTGTGAGCAGTAATCAGATAGTTGTGCATGTGTGGTAGGTCGTTTCAGTCATTTCCAACTCTTTGTGACCCCATGGACTGTAGCCTGCCAGGCTTCCTTATGCATGGGATTCTCCAGGCAAGAACACTGGAGTAGATTGTTATGCCCTTTTCCAGGGGAACTTCCCGAACCAGGGATCAAACCTGCAGCTCTTGCATCTCCTGGATTGGCAGGCAGGTTCTTTACCACTAACACCACCTGGGAAGCCCTCAGACAGTTGTAGCAGGAATTAAATGCCAGTTGACCTGGATGTTCTTTAAGCTCCCTTTGAAGTCTGAGAGTTTATGAATAGATGAATTGTATCTGTTGCCACTCAGAACTAGTCTATTTGCCTTCATTACCTGAACTGTCACTATCAATATATCTTCCTTGCTTTCTGTTCAAGGTGTCTTTTCAGATTTCTTCTGTCTGTGAACCTTTCCATTAAACTTCAACTCCTTGTAGGCTAAGACACACCTTTTAGGTCTTCTGAATCCCAAGTGCCCATCATAGTGTATAAGCTCAACATTCAGGAAACAAAGATCATGGCATCCAGTGCCATCACTTCATGGGAAATAGATGGGGAAACAGTGGAAAGTGTCAGACTTTATTTTTGGCGGCTCCAAAATCACTGAAGATGGTGATTGCAGCCATGAAATTAAAAGACACTTACTCCTTGGAAGAAAAGTTATGACCAACCTAGATAGCATATTCAAAAGCAGAGACATTACTTTGCCGACTACGGTCTATCTAGTCAAGGCTATGGTTTTTCCTGTGGTCATGTATGGATGTGAGAGTTGGACTGTGAAGAAGGCTGAGTGCCAAAGAATTGATGCTTTTGAACTGTGGTGTTGGAGAAGACTCTTGAGAGTCCCTTGGACTACAGGGAGATCCAACTAGTCCATTCTAAAGGAGATCAGCCCTGGGATTTCTTTGGAAGGAATGATGCTAAAGCTGAAACTCCAGTATTTTGGCCACCTCATGCAAAGTGTTGACTCATTGGAAAAGACTCTGACACTGGGAGAGATTGGGGGCAGGAGGAGAAGGGGATGACCGAGGATGAGATGGCTAAATGGCATTACCGACTCAATGGACACGAGTCTGAGTGAACTCTGGGAGTTGGTGATAGACAGGGAGGCCTGGTGTGCTGCGATTCATGGGGTCGCAAAGAGTCGGACACAACTGAGCGACTGAACTGAACTGAATAATAACTTTGATTGCTCATTATTCTATGCTTTAGGAGTTAGGAACTGATGCTTCCTAAGGAGGAGGGGGTTGGGAGAGGAATGGAGTAGGGGGTTGGGGCTGGGTTGGCAGATGTAGGCTTTTATATGTGGAATGGATAAACAAGGTCCTACTGTACAGCACTGAAAACCATGTTCAATATCCCAAGATAAACCAAAGTGGAAAATCTATTTAAAAAAGAATGTATATATATGTATAACTGAATCACTTTGCTGTACAGCAGCAGTTAACACAACATTCTACATCAACTATACTTCAATTAAAAAAAAACAAAAGAAATCTTCTAAAATATAATATTTAATATCTGAATATTATTATAGTATGATACATAAGCACTTATGTAAGTTATAAATAATAGTTATATATTAAAATAAGAAGAATGTACAAAACAAAATAATGATCAGGTGAAAGCTAAAGTCGGCAAAATAAATAGTACTTTCTTTTAATAAAACCTTGCAGGAGACAAATGCAGTTTTCTGATGGCCTGCACTACAGTTTGATGAGACCCAAACATCTCCCAAACTAATGCCGTGCTCAGACCTGCTCCATCTCAAGGAAAAAGTCCTCTCGAAAGCCCTGGGGCAAGTGTTGGTGGGCAGCTGCAACCTGGAAATTGTGAAATGAGGGGAGAGGAGGCTGGCCCCCAAGTGCCCATTGGAGAAACTGCATAGAACTGCTAGAAAAATTCCTCCCACCTTCAGTCTTTCCCCGCATTACGGTCTTTTCCAATGAGTCAGTTCTTCGCAGCAGGTTGCCAAAATATTGGAGTTTCAGCTTCAGCATCAGTCCTTCCAGTGAATAACTCCTGTCTGTAAAATGGAGCTAACCATATCGGCCTTGCAAAGTTATTGGAAGCATCAACAAGACGGCATGTACTGTAAGCTGTGATGTGCTGACCGTGAATGGCGCTGGAGCAGCTGGTTTGGAGAGAAGCTTGGGCTTTTCCTCTGGACCTGGGAGCTGACCGTGGTCTCCATCTGATCATCGCCTCTGGACCACATGCCGCTCTCCTGGCCTTTCCTCCTCGGCTCCCCCGTCACAATATGCCTGACGGGCGTCCTTCTCTGCAGGATTCTGCTTTCTGCCAGGTGACAGCCAGATAATCCAGCCACACACTCCTTGCTAATGGGGATTAGGGTGCTAATGGGTTCTCCCTCTAGGTTAACATATGTCCTTCTATAGAAGGGCCTGCTGGAGACGATGCTTTGGCCAGGAAAATGACTCTAGTGGACTGGCTTTGCAGGCAGTGGGAAAGACCCTTGCAGTGGGGTCAGTCTGCAGCCCTGATTTATCTCTGCAACAAAAGTCTGGCCAAACCCTTCAGCATCCCCATCCCTCTACTCAGTTTCCCAACACGTAAACTCAGAAGGCTTTTCTTGAAGGAGAACAAAATATATCTCCTAATGGACCTATTGAATTTATCCAAGATTTCCTAAGCATTTTGTAAAACCATCACAACAGTTATCATTTGTTAAGCACCAGTGCTGTGTGCTTAGCCACTCAGTCATGTTCGACTCTTTGCAACCCTGTGGACTGTAGCCCGCCAGGCTCCTCTATCCATGGGGATTCTCCAGGCAAGAATACTGGAGTGAATTGCCATGTCTTCCTCCAGGGGATCTTCCTAACCTAGGGATCAAACCCAGGCTTCCCACATTGCAGGCAGATTCTTTACCATCTGAATACCTGTGATGTACCAAAAACTCATACTTGGTATTTGATGTATAATTATTTCATTTAATTTTAACAACCACCTCCTCCCTACTCTACTGGTGAAGAGACAAGGTTTTTGTTTTCTAACAAATTATGGTAAAATACATAATATACCATTTACCATCTTGACACTTTTTTTTTAAACTATTTTTTGGCCACACTATGCAGCTTATAGGACCTTACTCCCCTGATCAGGGATGGAATCCATGCCCACTGTACAGAAGCTCCATGTCTTAAGCACTGGACCACGAGGGAAGTCCCTTAACCATTTTAATGGTATAGTTTACTGGCACTAAGTACATCCACATTCTTTGCAGCCATCACCACCATACATCCATGGAACACTTTTTTAATATATATAAAAGAGACTCTGCACCTATTACACAAGAATGCCCCATTCTCTTCTCCCTCCAGCCCTGACAGCTACCATTCCACTTGCAGTCTCTATGAATCTGAGTCTACTAAAGTACCCTGTATTGGTGGGCTCATGCTGTATTGGTCCTTTTGAGTCTGCTTATTTCACTTAGCAAAAGTCTATATAGTCAAAGCTATGGTTTTTCCAGTAGTTATGTACAGATGTGAGAGGTGGACCATAAAGAAAGCTGAGCACCAAAGAACTGATGCTTTTGAACTGGTGTTGAAAAAGACTCTTGACAGTCCCTTGGACTGCAAGGAGATCCAACCAGTCCATCCTAAAGGAAATCAGTCTGAGATATTCATTGGAAGGACTGATAGCAAAGCTGATGGAGAACAGCTAACTCACTGAAAAAGACCCTGGTGTTGGGAAAGATTGAAGGCAGGAAGAGAAGGGGACGACAGAGGACAAGATGGTTGGATGGCATCAGACTCAATAGATGTGAGTTTGAGAAAGCTCTGGGAGATGGTGAAGGACCAAGACTGGCATGCTGTAGTCCATGGAGTCACAAAGAGTCAGACATAACTGAGTGATTCAACAGCAATAATTTCTTCAAGGTTCACATGTTATAGCCTGTGTCAGAATTCTCTTCCTTTTCATGGCTGAATAATATTCCACTGTGTGAGCAGATCACATTTTATTTATCCATTCATCTGTTGATGGACCTTTGGGTTACTCCCACCTTTTGGCTATTGTGAACGATGCTATTACATGTAACACGGTGTACAAATATATCTTTGAAACCGTGTTTTCATTATATATCCAGAAGTATAATTCCCAGACTATATGTTAATTCCATTTTTAGTTTTTTGAGAAGCCACTGACTGTTTTTCCTTTTGCACCAACAGTGCACAAGGATTCCAATTTCTCCACATCCTTGCCAACACTTGTTATTATTATTTTTTAAACATCTATCTATCTTTTTTGGCTGAGCCAGGTCTTACGTTGCTCTGCAGAGGCTCTTCCTTGCAGCACCAAGACTTCTCTCTAGTTGCTCTGGAGTGCATGGGCTCTCCACTTGAGGCACAAGCTCTGTAGTTGTGGTGTGTGAGGGCCCAGTTGCCCCAAGGCAGGTGGGATCTTAGTTCCCTGACCAGGGATCTCACCCATGTCCCCTGCATTGGAAAGCAGATTCTTAACCATTGAACCCCCAAGGAAGTCTTTGTTTTTTGGATAATATTAATAGCCCTTCTAATGGATGTGGAGGAGAATGGACTTCAGGACTGCAAAGCTCTCTTATCTTTAGGACCTAGTGAACAGTTCTAAAGGCTGCTAAACTAATTCTTATGATGCAAAGAGCACTAAGTACCAGGACATGAATGAGGCCTGGGTGGGACATCCAGAATACCAGTAGCAGGGAACCAAAGGGAGCTCCTGGGGGTGATGGTGAAGACCTAGAGTGGGCTTTGTGGAAAGGATGGGGCTGTAGCCTACTGGAAGGTCAGGGACATGATCTTGCCAAACACACGCTGCTGCTGCTGCTACTGCTAAGTCGCTTCAGTCGTGTCTGACTCTGTGCGACCCCATAGACGGCAGCCCACCAGGCTCCCTCGTCCCTGGGATTCTCCAGGCAAGAACACTGGAGTGGGTTGCCATTTCCTTCTCCAATGCATGAAAGTAAAAAGTGAAAGTGAAGTCGTTCAGTTGTGTCCAACCCCTAGTACACGGCAACCTACAAGGCTCCTCTGTCCATGAGATTTCCCAGGCAAGAGTACTGGAGTGGGGTGTCATTGCCTTCTCCCGCCAAACACACAACAGTCCCTTAAATATGAGAAGCAACTTGCCCCAAATAACCCTGTTTGCTAAAAACCTAAGAACCTGAAGTCACCGCATTGGACACCTTTCTCCATCTGCACGAGGACTGTGATCTCTTTATTTGATTTGAAGTGGTTCTCCAGGGATTCCAGGGTCCTTAACAAACTTTAAATTACCCAGGGGGGTTGAATCCTTATAAGCAAGAAAGCAAAATAAAGTTCATCAACCAAAATAAACTCCCTCCACCTCTCTGTCTCCCTGTGTGCCAACCCCCTTACCCAAAGTAACCCAGGCCAGCTTCCCACCCCCCTGCCCCTGCCACCAGCTGCTGCTCTGCCAGGCTCCGTTACTTTCCTGTGATCCACTGACCCACTGCATTTGGCTCATAAATCTTTAATTGTGAGGGTTTCTTTGGAGAACTTCAGCAAGCTGCCCCTCTTTGGTTTTTAATGAGTGCCCTCTGACTTCCCTGGTGGCTCAGCTGGTAAAGAATCCGCTTGCAATGCGAGAGACCTGGGTTCGATCCCTGGCTTGGGAAGATCCCCCTGGAGAAGGGAACGGCTACTCACTCCAGGACTGGGGAATTCCATGGACTGTATAGTCAACGGGGTGGCAAAGAGTTGGACACAGACTAACTTTCACTTTCTCTGACTACAACCACTTAGGATTAAAGTTCACCCTGCTTGCAGGCATCAGATTGTCCCACCAGGATGTTTGATGTTGAAGGCTTCTTGACTCCTGGATCTGCTACAATCACACACACTGTGTTTGTGGTTATTGGTCTCTGGGTAGAAGCAGCTCCCCTGATGATAAAAGTCCCACAGATAAACTTGACTTTCTTGAACTGGGATTTCAAGAACTGCTATTCCTCCTGTGCTCCAAATTCTATATGCCGAGTTGAAACAAATATGTCAATTTCCAGGTTGACAATATAGAAGAGCCTGGCCGGATACAGTCCATGGGGTCGCAAAGCGTCAGATAAGACTGAGTGCGCGCACACACAGACACACACACACACACACACACACAGCCATGTGACTTTACAATCCACTGGCCAGTAAGGGGCGCTGTTGATTGAGAGACCGTGGCTGGAAGCTGGGCAGAAGTGACCAGCGGATATTTGTGTTCTCAGGTCCTTTGAGGCTTCCCTCTTTGGGGGCAGGGGGGATCTTCCTGGAGCTGAAAAACTCAAATAAGTGGCTTCAACTAAAGCAGTCTCACTGCTGTGTGCTCCCTGAAGAGAGACCAATCCCCAGGGCCAGTTTTTTTTGCCAAGTCCTCCCTAGCCACCCTCTCTCCTGGTGCCTACACCTCCAGAGCCCCTGGAGGGCTCCAGACCACTGTGGACAAGCTCTGGGCTGTGACTGCTCCAGGCTGAAAACTGCAGCCTACTTGTTCTTTTTACTGTTTCTATTGTTCTTTTATTTATTAATCTTGGAGAACTATGGCAGGCAAATCCCATCCTCCCCCTCCCTTTATTTTTTTGCACTAAGAGCACTAGTCCCCTCGGCTGAAATCTACCCAGCACTCAGCCAGACAGACTACTGGAATTGCCCAGTGAAGTTTTCAAGTGGGGAGAGAGTTAAAGCCAAGAAGAGAGAGAAAAAGATCCAAAGATATCGGCATCATGTATCCATCCTGCTTGTGATGGCGTCTATTCTTGTGATTGGAAAATATATATTATGTTGTGTTAGTTTCTCAGTCATGTCCGACTCTGCCCATGTAATTCCCCAGTCAAGGATATTGCATTGGGTTTGCATTTCCTTCTCCAGGGGATCTTCCCAACCCAGGGATCAAACCTGGGTCTCCAGGATTGCAGACAGATCCATTACCTTCTGAGCCACTAGGAAAGCCCAAAATATACCTTTTAAAAACTCCCCTGACCTCATCTAGCCCAGGTTTGAAAGAGAGTGTGCTGGGTTTCTGACCCAAGGCAGGAGGCTCATCCTCCTAGCCAGCTCTTTCCAGCGGCTCTGAGGCCTGTGTTCACTGGGAAAGCACTTAGAGACGCCCTCCAGAAAGGCCTTAGAAGTGCAAATTATTATGCCAGTGATGCTCACTTAAAACCCTGTTGGCAGCAGATAAAACAGAGGAGGCCTCTCACCATTTGCTTGGGCTTCTCAGCACAGGACAGCACCAAACATCAGATGTTTGAAAACTCAGGATACTGGCACGGTTTTTGTTTGTTTTGTTTTTATCAATTAAGTGAGGGAAGCCAGGTTTTGAGAGAAAGGTGAGTTTTCTCTTGAGCTGGCAGCGAACTGGTTAAATGCTTTACCGTTCCCCCTTTCTCGGTCTGAGGTTATATTTGAAGATAAATGTGCTCCTATTAACATGCAGATTGGGATATCCATTTGCAAAGAACAGAGTTATTTCAGATGCTGTATGGGAATCCTTTCTGTATTTGTGTCTTTGGGGGTAGAAAGTCCAGCTGCCTCTTCTAAGATTGCCCATAACTCTTCAGATGTCAACACATCATTGAAAGGTGTCAGAATGGGGGAAATGAAAGATAATTATTCCAGCCGTGGAGAGCTACTTTGAAAGTGAATAGAATCTGTCAGATTGTCTTTTGAAAACAGCAGTTGGCTGCTTGTCCTGGCCATATTAAATGGATATATCTAGAGCCCAGTGAGGTTGTTTGAGATGGCGGTAATCAGCTTAAGTTGGTTTTGGTGGAAGGGAAAAAAGGCACTAGAAACAGGGCAATTACTGAGTTGGCGTGGAACAGCCGCCCTGATATGGTGACGAAGGGGCTTCTATTCAGGTCTTAAAAAAACGGATTCTTACATTCTTTGTGGATGAATAAAGGGCAAAGTCCATAAGAACCCAGTAATTTCCAGATGGGGTGGGTGTGGGGCAGCAAGAAGACTCCAAGGGGATCCCAGTGGCCTGAGGCGTGCAGTTCAGTCTCCTCCCAGGAACTGAACCAGGAACAAGAGGACAGAGCGACCTCGAGGCAGGGTAAGGTGCTTACGGAAATGAAAATGGAGGCTCCTCAGACTTGGGTTACGACTGGAGATGCCAAAGCATCCAGCAAGTGGCTTTCGACAAATGTTCACATGGTGTAGACATCCGGCTTATTCCTGCTTCCTGCATCCCAAAACCAGACCTAGGGAACTTGAACATACCTGTTAACAGAGGAAGAGAAAGGGCCTGGAGAGGTGTCTCCTGGGCCCACTTCTTCCAGACTTCAAGGTTAGACTTCAGGCACTCTCTGAACAAGGCTGCTTGTAGATCTGGCCCCAGAAAGCCAACCTGCTGCCCAAGGCAACTGACTCTCGGCCCCAGCACCGGCCCATACTGAAGCACGCGGTGAAAGAATCTTTTTATGCAAACCCTGCCATATTCTGTGGAGAGTGGAGCTGTTTGTGCGTTGTGCTTCTAGATGGAAAGTGAATCTATAGCGTGGAGACAACTTATCCTTGTTTCAGCATTCTTCGTTTGCTAACATCGTGGGAGCCCCCTTTGGTCTCGGGGGTGTGTGGGTCTTTGTAAACGGGGTGCAGCAGGCTCTTGTGGTCATAGGACCAAAGCTGAGTGGCTTTGTGGTCTATGGCACAGATCTCTGCCATCCCAACCATGGACACTTATCTGCCACCATAGCAAGGAGGCATTGTTCCGCCCTACCTGGGGCAAGTCAGGGGAGGAGAGGGCCCCTACCTGTAAACGGTGCAACCAGGTCCACTGGGCATACAAAGGTCTGTCTTGTTTGGGTGTCCCCTTCCAGCTCCTCCTTGCCTTCCACCCAGCCCCTGTCACATGACATTTTTATATGTAGAAGGCCTGTCTCAAACAGGCAGCCCTTAAAGATGGGAGCCCCTGCAGGCTCCTAGGAAGAAAAGAATATTCTGTCTCTGCTCTGTTTCTGCAGAAAATCACGCCATCCCAGTTACAGTTTTGGCCAGGGACTCGAGTCTTTTGCAGTGACTTGTGACCACTGTTGCATACAGAGGCACCTTCCAGAACTCCTGATGCCCTGAAAGAGGTCTGGGCTTCTCTGGTGGCTCAGACAGTAAAGAATCAGCCCACAGTGCAGGAGACCCAAGATCAATCCCTGGGTCAGGAAGATTCCTTGGAGAAGGGAATGGCTACCCACTCCAGTATTTTTTGTCTGAAGAAATTCCATGGACAGAGGAGCCTGGCAGCTACAGTCCATGGGGTCACAGAGTTGGACACAGTGAGCAACAAACACTTTCACTTTTGAAAGAGGTTTATCTGCTTCCCTCTGGGCAAGGTCTTTGCCCACAGGGATCACCCACTATTCTCCACCCTTGACTAAGGGGTGTGGGACATGTAACAGTCTTCTGATTCAACACATGTGGGTTCAGGATGAATTCTCATGCACATGTTTTTAAGCCCCCAGCTAGCCCTGACACCCTGGCTTGATTTCATTGTTTTGGGGATGGTTAGTGGGCATTTGTTTACCCACTCTGCAGGTGTTTCCCTGCGGGGCCCAGGCTTCAGAAGAAGTTCCAAAAAGGATTCTGCTGGGAGGAGGGATGGACTGGGAGTTTGATTTTAGTAGATGCAAGCTATTCCACATAGAATGGATAAGCAAGAAGGTCCTACTGTAGAACACAGGGAACTGTGGCTTGAGATGGCCTGAGAAAAACCATAAAGGAAAAAATATAAAAAATAATGTACATAAATATATATGTAATGTCTGAGTCACTTTGCAGCACCACAGAAACTAACACAACATTGTAAATCAACGATACTTTAATAAAAAGAAAAATAGCAAAAAGGACTCTGAGTGCTAGTGAGCAGTCTTGAAAAGGTGAGAGGAGGACCCTCTGACAGTTTCTGCATCTCAGCTCTGCTTTACATTGCTTTAGGGTGAGTGAACCAACTGGCGTTGGCTCCAACTGGGCTCTGGGGTTTGTTCCAATCTCCAGAGACCCAGGTTCTATCTGGCCCAGCACTTGCCAGCAGTTAGCTGTCCGTCCACGGGCAAGTCGTTTGCCTTGAATGGCTTCAGGGTTATTCTGCATAAGAAAATCTCTTTTCCTTTTACCACATTCCAGAAATGCAGGCCTATCGACATGACTTTGGGCTTCCCAGGTGGCGCTAGTGGTAAAGAACCCTTCTACTGATGGAGGAGACTTAAGAGATCCTTGCTTGGGTTGGGAAGATCCCCTGGAGGAGGGCATGGCAACCCACTCCTGTATTCTTGCCTGGCGAATCCCATGGACAGAGGAGCCTAGCAGGCTACAGTCCATGGGGTCGTGAAGAGTCAGACAAGACTGAAGTGACAGCATGCACACATGCATACACCCATGCCTTTGTTTACATGGCAAGGTTGGCCCCGTTCTCCTCATTTTTTGGCAAACTGCCACCCAGTGATGAGTTTCAAAGCCATAGAAATGTGGCTGAACACAAGAATGTGGACACAGACTCCCACTGACATCACCACATGTGAGATGTCTGAGTGTTTCGACTCTGTTTTGCTGTCCGTGGAGAAGGACCATGTCTGAAACATCTTGACCACCTATAGTTTAGGTCACCACCTCGGCTCAGAGGTCAGAGAGGAGCAGATGTCTTCCACTAGGAAATGGGGCACAAGAGGGGAGCCCACAGCCTGGAGAGGAGGCAGGACAGGGTTGCCAGGGCGCTGAGACATATGACCCCCTCTCCCCTGCACGGTCATGACTAGGCATCCTTCAACAAGGGCAATTTCTGTGGGACACTTTACTCTGCCTGACAGTCTCAGCTAATGGGTTACTGTTTCACTGGTGAATCCTTATACCTGTTCTCCATTTTTCCCATTTATTAAAGAAATTTTCAGTTTTGTTTTTTTTTTTACTTCATCTTGATCCTTAAAGTAAAAAGACTTCCAAAATGGAAAACAGAGGGAGGGAAAAAGTGAGATCTAGTTCATTTAGGAAATAGTGGGAATTCTTCTGTTGGTCTGGTGCCTAAGACTCCACACTCTCCAGTACAGGGGACCTGGATTGGATCTCTGGTCAGGGAACTAGATTTCACACGCCACAACTAAGAGTTTGCAGGTTGCAACTAAAGATCTTCAGTTCAGTTGAGTGGCTCAGTCGTGTCCAACTCTTTGCGACCCCATGAATCACAGCACGCCAGGCCTCCCTGTCCATCACCAACTCCCAGAGTTCACACAGACTCACATCCATCGAGTCAGTGATGCCATCCAGCCATCTCATCCTCTGTCATCCCCTTCTCCTCCTGCCCCCAGTCCCTCCCAGCATCAGGGTCTTTTCCGATGAGTCAACTCTTCACATGAGGTGGCCAAAGTACTGGAGTTTCAGCTTCAGCATCATTCCCTCCAAAGAAATCCGAGGGCTGATCTCCTTCAGAATGGACTGGGTGGATCTCCTTGCAGTCCAAGGCACTCTCAAGAGTCTTCTCCAACACCACAGTTCCAAAGCATCAATTCTTCAGTGCTCTGCCTTCTTAGTGTGCTGCAAAACTAAGACCCAGTACGACCAAATAAATAAACACATATTTTAAAAAAGAAAAAATAAAACCTTTATAAAAAAAGAAATATTTTTTGGACTATCCCACAAGATGTTCAAGAATATGTAAGGACGAGTCTGAAAACTTGGATTCTAATTCCATATCATTTTCTTGCTCTGTGACCTTAGGCCAATCCCTTGGTCTCTCTGAGCTACACTGGCTTCTATAGAATGCAAATGATAAGATATGCCTTTACTTTGGATATGACTCAAACAAATAAACATATATGAAAACAGCTTGTAAGGTAAACAGCTGTACATAAAGCATTGGTATACATAAAGCTGAGCACTAAAGAACTGATGTTTTTGAACTGTGTTGTTGGAGAAGACTCTTGAGAGACCCTTGGACTGCAAGGAGATCCAGTCAGTCCATCCTAAAGGAGATCAGTCCTGAATATTCATTGGAAGGACCGATGCTGAAGCTGAAACTCCAATACTTTGGCCACCTGATACAAAGAGCTGACTCACTGGAAAAGACCCTAATGCTGGGAGAGATTGAAGGTGGGAGGAGAAGGGGAGGACAGAAGATGAGATGGTGTATCAAATCATGGACTCAGTGGACATAAGTTTGAGCAAGCTCCGGGAGATGGTGATGGGCAGGGAGGCCTGGCATGTTGTGGTCCATGGGGTTGCAGAGTTAGATGAGACTGCGCAACTGAACTGACTGATAGTAGTAAACACCAGACAATCTCATAAAAATGACTCAGATCATCTTTGTTATAAACCTGAGTGAAGTTGCTCAGTCATCTCCAACTATTTGTGACCGCATGGACTAGCCTACCATGCTCCTCCATCCGTGGGATTCTTCAGGCAAGAATACTGGAGTAGATTGCCGTTTACTTCTCCAGAGGATCTTCCCAATCCAGGGATCGAATCCGGGTCTCCCAAATTGTAGGCAGACGCTTTACCGTCTGAGCCACCAGGGAAGTTGTGATAAGTTCCATCTGATAAGAAATTAGTTATGGGAAAAAGGTCTAAATCACAGAAAAGTACAATTGCATTTTAGTCACAGAAAAGACAGTGAAGGTTTCTACCTGCCTTCTGGGTCCCCTGCATCTACTAATGTAAGAATAGCAGCTAGTCAGTTAAGGCCCCTAGATGTTGTGCTGACCAATGAGAAGGGAGCACAGTCTCTTACCTCGCGTTTATTGCTTATAGGAGATGTCAGTCACTGCCTGTCCACTCATAACCCGCTAATAGGCGTAAAGGGCCAGGGCCCATAGTGTCTGACTAGTTTTTCCAGCTTTTGAAACATGAGTGGTACCCTTTAGTTGCTCTCGTGGGGATTGTAATTGGAAGAGTGAATTAGTCAAGTGAAATCAGAAGAAGTAGCACAAAGGGCAGGTGGAATTTGAGGTTCAGAAACTCGGTGGCCTGCGGGGGTCATGTGTAAGTTGGAGGGATGAAGGCAGCAGAATGGAAGGGTTTCCAGAAAGATGTAGAAACACCGTGAGGAGAAGGAAGGGTGGCTACCTGAGGCCCGAAGCCTCCTGTGTCCGTGTCTCAGTGTCTCCAGACCCTGAGTCCCCTTTTCCAGGTGACCTGAGTTTCTATTCCAACAGGATAGCTGTGAGAGTCATTTTAGGATACAAACCTGGAAGACTGGGGAGGAGGGAGCAGCTGCCAGAGTGTCTGATCACCAAGACCAGCTCCAGCTTTGCCACAAAGAGCTCCTGAGTTGGAAATCCTGTGTCCTTGCAGGAGAAAGTATCCCATGGGTCATGGTCACCTGGGAGCCTGGCTGTAGGCAGGGGAGGTGTTTTTTTGTTTTTTTGTTTTTTCCTTTTTCTGCAGATCGAATGACATCTGGGTTAAACAACTGCCTGTTTTGGTCTGGATATTTACAAGTAAGCCTGCCTTTGTTTCAGGTCCAGACCCTCCCACCCCAATCTGCTGCCTTGAAAATGCAGATTAAGGATGCAGATCAGCCTGGGGCTGGTTAAGTATGAATTCTTTTGTTGGTGGAGTGACTCAAAACCCATGTCTATCTAACGGTGGGTCAGGACATCCTCAGAATCATAGACTATATCACATTGTCCCTGTGTGTGAAGGGGAGTGGATGACAGATAACCGAAATAGTTATAATAATAATAAAAGTGAAAGAAAAATGAAAGCAATAGTCACTCAGTTGTGTCTGACTCTTTATGATGCTACAGTAGCCCTCCAGGCTCCCCGGCCCATGCGATTCTCCAGGCAAGAATACTGGAGTGCGTTGCCATTTCCTTCGCCAGAGGATTTTCCCAACCTAGGGATCGAACCCGGGTCTCCTACATCGAAGGCAGATTCTTTACTGCTGAGCCACCAGAAAAGCCACCTCAGTCACTTCAGTCACTCAGTCATGTCCGACTCTTTGTGACCCCATAGGCTGCAGCACGCCAGGCTTCACTGTCCATCACCAACTCCTGGAGCTTACTCACACTCATGTCCATTGAGTCGGTGATGCCATCCAACCATCTCATTCTCTGTTGTCCCTTTCTCCTCCTGCCCTCAATCTTTCCTAGCATCAGGGTCTTTCCCAATGAGTCAGTTCTTCACATCAGGTGGCCAAAGTATTGGAGTTTCAGCTTCAATATCAGTCCTTCCAATGAACACCCAGGACTGATCTCCTTTAGGATGGACTGGTTGGATCTCCTTGCAGTCCAAGGAACTGTCAAGAGTCTTCTCCAGCACCACAGTTCAAAAGCATCAATTCTTCTGCGCTCAGCTTTCCTTATAGTCCAACTCTCACATCCATACATAACTACTGGAAAAACCATAGCTTTGACTAGAAGGACTTTTGTTGGCAAAGTAATGTCTCTGCTTTTTAATATGCTGTCTAGGTTGGGCATAACCTTTCTTCCAAGGAGCAAGCTTTTTTTAATTTCATGGCTTCAGTCACCATCTGCAGTGATTTTGGAGCCCCCCCCCGAAATAAAGTCTCTCACTGTTTCCATTGTTTCGCCATATATTTGCTATGAAGTGATGGGACCAGATGCCATGATCTTAGTGTTCTGAATGATGAGTTTTATGCCAACTTTTTTGACTCTCCTCTTTTACTTTCATCAAGAGGCCCTTTAGTTCTTCTTCACTTTCTGCCATAAGGGTGGTGTCATCTGTTGATAACATCTATTGAAATTTCTTCCAGCAATCTTGATTGCAGCTTGTGCTTCATCCAGTCCAGCATTTCTCATGATGTAATCTGCATATAAGTTAAATAAGCAGGGTGGCAATATACAGCCTTGACGTACTCCTTTCCTAATTTGGAACCAGTCTGTTATTCCATGTCCAGTTCTAAGTGTTGCTTTTTGACTTGCATACAGATTTCTCAGGAGACAGATAAGGTGGTCTGGTATTCCCATCTCGTGACGAATTTTCCACAGTTTATTGTGATCCACATAGTCAAAGGCTTTGGCAGTCAGTAAAGTAGTAGATGTTTTTCTGCAACTCTCTTGCTTTTTTGATGATCCAGTGGATGTTGGCAATTTGATCTCTGGTTCCTCTCCCTCTTCTAAATTCAGCTTGAACATCTGAAATTTCATGGTTCTGGTACTGTTTAACCCTGGCTTGGAGAATTTTGAGCATTTCTTTACTAGCATATGAGATGAGTGCAATTGTGTGGCAGTTTAAGCATTCTTTGGCATTGTCTTTCTTTGAGATTGGAATGAAAACTGACCTTTTCCAGTTCTTTGGCCACTGCCGTGTTTTCCAAACTTGCTGGCATATTGAGTGCAGCACTTTCACAGCATCAGCTTTAGACTTCACCTAGTACTTGATAGATACTAGGTTTTGTGTGAAGTGCTTTACATTAATGTGGTTGAATAGATAATAAAATTATTCCCATTTTACAGAGAAGGAAATTGAGGCCCAGGGATACTGGGTAAGTAGCTTACCATAACCCCACAGCTAGTAAATGGCAGAGTTGACCACATGCTGACCCCAGAGTCTGGACTCTTCAGAATTACTTTCCATGATCTGTGCTGTTGTCAACAGAATCAGTAATAAGTAACCACAAACAATTAAAACCCTATTCCTTGGTTGAGTCAAATCACTTTTCATGTTACATTTTTTTTTAGCCACAGACTTACTCTGCCCAGTAAGTCCCTTAGGGAAAGGAATTGTCTTTTTTCTCTCTGGCTGTAACTCCCTCAGTCTTTGGCATTGACCCCTCTCCCAGTGAGCATCCAAGAAGTTTAGTTGGCCAGGTGCCCCTTCCCTTCCCCTTTATGACACTGATGTACGCCATGACAAGGGGTATCAGCACTTTGACAGGGGATTGCTCCTGTAAAACGTATTGTTTTCAACTTATTTTACATGGAAGTATAGCTGATTAGCAATGTTAGGCACTCAGTCATACATATATATGGAGTTTGGGATTGACAGGTACACACTGCTACATTTAAAATGCATAACCAACAAGGACATACTGTATAGTACAGGGAACTCTGCTCAAAGGTATATGGCAACTTGGATGGGAGAAGAGTTTGGGGGAGAATGGATCCATGTATATGTATGGCTGAATCCTTTTGCTATTCACCTGAAACTGTCACAACATTGTTAAGTGGCTATATTCCAATATAAAATAAAAGTAAAAAAATATATAGCTATGTCCCCCTGTTACCAAAGGGTCCAAGGCTCAAACTGTAGTTGGTTAAATATGGAATTTTTGGTCATTTTTTATGAAGAATTTTTACCTAGGCTCTGAGTCTGGATTGCATCCTTTCAACTAACTGGCTGTGAGAGAGATCAGCAATCATCTCAACCAAATGACTTCATTTCTAGAAATCAACCTGTCACAAGTATAAAGATTACTCTAAAAAGTTTTGCAATTACTTGAAATCTTGAGATTGATTAGAAGTAAGACAAAAGTAAATAGGGGCCATTTTACAACACCATGCTGGTAGCAACGACTCTACACCTAACGTGACAATTGTGCATATTGGTTTCTTATTATATTTTAGAATATGATTTTCATAAGAATGATTTAATATAAAATTATGGCCAGATTAATGATGCATGAAGAAAGTTCTATCCAGAAACAGGTGCAGGATTAACCAACTAGTAGGACAGTAAGACAATCAAACTTCGCCAAATTATTTGGGTTTATGTCCCGGGTGGCGGAGTGGTAAAGAACCTGCCTGCCAGTACAGGAGACCTGGGTTTGATCCATGGTTTGGGAAGATCCCTTGGAGAAGGAAATGGCAACCCACTCTAGTATTCTTGCCTGGAGAATCCCATGGACAGAGGTGCCTGGCAGGCTATAGTCCATGGGGTTGCAAAGAGTTAGACACAACTTAGCAACTAAACAGCATGCTAAATAATAATGATAACAAATGTCATTATGACAATAAATAGTCATTACTATTATCAAGGGTCTTTATGCATTTAAATGGGTGATTGGTTCCCTGGGATCCATTTTCCTACTGAAACTAGCCAGGAGTCAGAGAAGCAATATTACCATTATCTGTTATTATTGTCATAGCTTCCATTTAGTAAGTAAACCCTTACTGTCTGCTAGATGTTATGTTAAGCATGTGTCACATATTTCCCAAATGTAATTCCTGTGCAAAAGAAAATGTCATCTCTTTTTACAGATGAGGATAGGCACCAAGAGATTAAGTGATTTGCCCAAGATGGCAGGGTTGGGAAATGTCCATCTGAAATGACTTCAACCCTCCTCCCTTTATTCCCAGATGTGGTGTTTCATCGCTGGGCTATGTGCTCCATCCCCTAGGTGAGTCTGCCTGCAAAATGATTTAATGCTGCCTTGCATTTGGAAAACATTTAGAGATCTTATCTTGTGAGCCATTCCATGTACAAAAGTGTTGTGCCCAGAAATAAATAAGAGTGTCTTTCTTTAAAAAAACAAGTCGAACCAAACCAGCAGGGGTTGGAATAGGTGGAATAAGCCAGGCCAGCTTTCGGGCTGTTTTTCATCGTGTCTCAATTTCTGTCGTGAAATTTTCCCACCCAGAGGCTACACAAATGTCTTGGTTGTGGAGAGTGAATTGGGTCTTTTCTGGAGAGTGACACTTCTTCCATTGAAATGGCCGCTTTCTTGGATGGGGTGATGGGGGAATAGTGTGTATGTGTGTGTGTGTGTGTGTGCGCTCGAGTTCTTGTTTGCCCAGTGAAGCGGGCATTCAGGTGGTGCAATGCTGTGAGTGACTTGTTCGGCCATTTGTGAAGAAGCTGGCAAACTTGGACCTCCTCTCTGGCAGGGAGGAAAAAGGACTGCTTGTTTCCGAAATATCAGAGAAAAGCCTGGTGCAGGTGGGGACTCCAGCAGTGAAAGGTTGCTGGAAGCCGCAGCTGCAGGTGCTGCCCCTGGCCACGAACGTGTACTTCCTGGGTCAGGCTGGAGAAAGAGGGCTGCCAATCCCCACACAGAACTGCACTGTTGTCCCAGGGGTGAATGAAAAAGATGTTTCAGTGCTGTGGATGGATCTGGGTGGTTTGCCACGGAGGACAAAAAGTCTCCTATAAAATTCCATTTACATAGTCCTATCTCACTTGGGCTTTTGGTGACCAGATTCAATTGTGCTGGTGTCCCCTGGGCTGTGTGATATCATAGCTTCAGAGGAAGGCTTTATTTAGAGGTCACACTAGTTTGTCCTGGGGATGTAGTCATTTTTTGTGTCGCAGACAATGTTTTACTGTGGAGATATGAGCCAGATGGCTCAGCCACTTGCAGTCCAGAGCTAAACAGTGTCTGTATTGTTGGCGAATAAACAGAATCTATTGTCTCCGGCTCATGAAACTCTAGTGCCCACCACTGTTGAGAGATGAAGTATTTAATAAATTGTTAGGTCTCGCTTAAAGAATCTGTGAAACAACATCTCAGAAGGATGCAGGCCTCCCCAAATATAAATCCCCTGAGTTCTTAAAAACCACCAGCGCCGCCACCACCTTTCCGAGGGCTTTCTTCCTGCCCTGCCCCGCCCCCAGCAACTCCTTTACAGTAGCCAAGGCCCTGAGTTTGATTTCTTTCCCACCGCAATCCCTATGCTAATGTGATCTGTAATCCTCGGGCAGCAGCAAGGTGGGGAAACAACAGGATGCCTGTGCTGGATCTCAAACTTTCTCACCCTCTCCGAAGCCCACCACCTATTTGTCAGCCTCCGATAGCACGGTGGAGCCTGACTTGGGTGCGGAGAGAGCTCGCCGTGGAAGTGCAGCTTCGCTAGTTAGTTCCTCCCTGCAGCCTGATGGCTGAGGATAGAAGGTGGAGTGTCTGGTAAGCGCCTTTCACACGCGGACTTGACCTCACACCGCAGCGGTAAATCGGCTCACTTGCTCCAAACAACAACAAACAGCCGAGCCCAGCGACACGGGACGGTCGCAGCCTCTTTCTGTCCTTGTGAAGACAGCATCAAGAGCGTGGCTTTCTGAGCATGGACCACTACCTCCCACCTACACCCCTCCCCCACCGTCTCTCTCTTTTTCCTTCCAGCTTGCATCTTGTCCGTCTAAATGAAGCACACTCTTGGGCTGAACTTCGCCCAGCTGTGGCTGGGTATATTGCAGTGTCAGAAGTATTCGTTTCCTGCTCTAATTGCAGCCCAAGCCAACCTTGACTGGCAAAGGAGAAAGCCCCTGACAGGTTTGGGCTGTGTCCAGACCTCCTCAGACTTTCTGTCAGCCAACTGTTTGACAGTCAATGCAAATGCATGCAAATGAGGGGACACTGGCCGAACACCTGCAGAAAGTGAGCATCCCCGCCCGCCCGGACCGGGCCTCTCCGTAACTGAGGGGCTTGGAAACGCGGCCGCTCCGTTGCTTTCTGTCTGTTGATTATGCCGTTTGTCAGCAGAACGCGGGGCGGGATAAGAAACGGCTCCTCTTTGTCCTGAAGAGTGCAGAGCGCTCCATGTGGAACTGTGAGTGCCAGGAATCTCGGGATGGCTCCCGGCCAAGCCCTTGCGAGTCCTCCCCTCTGTCTCCGGACCCGCATGCTTGTGGGCTCGCCCGCCGGGAGGAAGGCCTTCTATCTCCCTGGGTGTGGAAGGACACGGTGTTGGTGGCCGGGCCGCTCTCTTGAAGCAGCTGGAACTTGGAGACTCGAGTGGGTAATGTGTCCTGGATTTTCAAAAGCCGGAGGAAAGAAAAAAAAAGATCTGCCCGCCTGTCAGGGCATTGGAAAAGGGGAGAGGGCCCGCCGCCTCGAGTGGGAACCGAACTGCCAGCCGCACAAACCACCTCCAGATTACGGGAAGGCTGCCAGGCGGGCCGGCTCCCACGTCCGCTGGCTGCCCAGCCGGCTCAGCCCCATCTGCCCAGGCCTCCGCTGGCTCTGACAACCACTCTCTGGAAGGGCTGCTGGGACCAGCCCGTCAGCTAATAAAAAGTTGTTGTGTGTGTAGGGGGAGTGGGCTGCGGAGCTTTTCAATTTGGTCTTTTTTGAAGGTAAGGAAAGTGACCCACCCAGCAGGGCCCTTGCAACTGAGGACTGGGGGCAAACCCTGGGTCCCAGGACTGAAGGGTCAGGCAGGGACACTGCACACCAGTACTCTATGTGGTCCTTAAGCATTCCCTACCAGAACAGGGGAAAACATTTTTCATTTTGTGTGTGTGTGTGTGTGCGTGCACGCGCGCATCTGGGCTTTGTCCTCAAAAGAACAGGTCATTGGGGAATGGTTGCACAAACTAGGACTTCTAAAGCCCTCTACCCTCTCTACTTGCAGGTTAGAAGGACCAGACCGTGACATATATCAAGACCACCTGAACATTCACAACCCAAATACAGGACCCACGATGTCCTGTATATAGGTCCATAGCCAGCCCAGGCAGGGTCTGGGGAGTGAGTGGGCAGTGCTCATAATGAACAAATGACTGATGTCAATGTAGATTGCCAATCCAAGTAATTTAGAGTCCAAAGTGGATATTTTTCCCCCCTAGAGAATCATTTTGACATTCTCGCTACTTTAAATCTTTGCCCATTCTTTCCCGTATAAAGAGATAAAAAGTCAAAGTGAAGACTGTAAAGGTTTTGCCCATCCAGGCTTTTCCCTCTCTGGAAGGAATAAGCATTTAACTGGACTTCCCCAAAGCTGCTGTTTGGGGACCTGGTAGAAAACTGGACTGCGTGGCTTTTTAAGCAGACGTGAGTTCCCTGGCCTGAGACCAGTGCGGGCCAACATCTGTTGGCACCCCAGTCAGAAGCCTGATGTATAACCAAGGGGCTGACAGGCTGCCTAGAGCCGGGGCTGCATAACTGGGCCACATCCTGGAATTGGTAGCAGCATGATGGTGCCAAGGGCTTGTGGGAACAGTGGTTTTCCAGATGCTGACTTATTGCAGAGGGAGAGAGGGCAAGCTAGCTCAGAAAGGTATATTAGGTGCCTGCAAAGTACCTGGCATTGGACATTCGCTGCAGTGGACAAACTGAGGCACAAAAGCATGTATGAGAACTCACTCAGGGTCAAACCATCATTGACGATAGGACCCAGGAGCCCAACTCACGTTCCCTCCACGTCTCCTTTTAATTATGGGCTTCCCAAGTGGCACTAGTAGTGAAGAATCCACCTGCCAATGCAGGAGACTAAGAGATTTGGGTTCAATCCCTGGATCTGGAGGCTGGGATGGCAACCCACTCCACTATTCTTGCCTGGAATATTGGAATATATGGACAGAGGAGCCTGGCTGGCTACAGGACATAGGGTCACAAAGAGTCAGACACGACTAAAGTGGCTTAGCACACACATTTCAGTTGTTTCACATAGTATGTACAATAAGGACAACTCCTTTGGGGATGCGATAGGATAATCTTAATTTAATTGTTCTTACTTTGTGGTCACACTGCACAGCATATGAGATCTTAGTTCTCTGACCAGGGAATCAAACCCAAGCCCCCTGCAGTAGAGTCACAGAGTCTTAACTGCTGGACCACGTGGGAAGTCCAATAAGGAAAACTCTTCGTGGAACCAGATAATAGTCATAGAATCCAGGGGCATGTGCACATGAAGATTTAAACTGGAAAGGATAGGAAGCTTCAAGAAGGGATGGAGATGTGATAGGGAGGCCTCCCATCAAGTGTGCTTCCCAGGAGGCTCATGGTAAAGAACCCGCCTGCCAGTGAAAGAGATGCAGGAGACGCAAGTTCAACCCCTGGGTCAGGAAGATCCTCT
This sequence comes from Madoqua kirkii, assembly GCA_006408675.1. Classification (NCBI taxonomy): domain Eukaryota; kingdom Metazoa; phylum Chordata; class Mammalia; order Artiodactyla; family Bovidae; genus Madoqua; species Madoqua kirkii. The sequence continues at coordinate 18,398 of SJYC01115534.1, read as the reverse complement.
GGAGTAGGAAATGGCAACTCACTCCAGTATTCTTGCCTGGAGAATCCCATGGACAGAGGAGCCTAGTGGGCTATAGTCTATGGGTCACAAAGAGTTGGACCCGACTAAGCACGCACACTCTTGACCCATGAAGTTTTCAGCTGCTTTGAATACCTGTCAAACTGACTGTTTTTGTGGTCGTCATAACATCGGCAGGGAATGAAAGCCAGAATGTCATGGGCTGAGAGGCTGTGGATAGATTTTCTCAGCCCCAGTGCCTGGCGGACAGGTGACAGGATCCCACTCCTTAGCTCCAAGGCAAGTTCCCTGGGTACCAGTGTTGTTTTACCAAGTGGAAAGAGAATTTCATCACACCAGCTGTAACTCATAATGTACAGGCATCTCTTATTTAAATGAACCTGCTGTTTGCACCACCCCCCACCCCCGGCTTTTTTTTTAAGACCAGAAAGAAAATGCCACCTAAATGAGACCATTTCGTTTCTCCCTTGCTTTCTCCTTTAAAAATAAACTTTAGAACCCAAGATAGTCGTATTGAACCAGCTTTAATGTCTTTTCAGGACTGTGTGCAGGGCTGTGGTCACTCAGGCAGCAGTAACTTTGAAAAAATGACCCGTCTACACCCAAACAATAACAGAATCCCCCTTTTCATGTTGGAGACGCCCACAGCTTTCTGTGTATCTTTGGACTCCCCACGTAGACGCAACTGTTTGACCAGCCTTCTACTGAACAACTTAATTAAGCAAAAGAAAACGTGTCAGTTTCTGCCAACCTCACAAAAACAGAGCTGTGGGGGTAAAAAGGGTCGGCCGAATTAACCCACATTCCTGAACCGGTTCACTAAAGCGAAGCTGGTTTTGCAGCCATGCCAAGGGGAACCGCGCACTGGATGGCCATTCAGATTGATCAAGACATATTGTCCGGCAGATCATACTGAACACAATTAAAGCTGGAATACCTCGGGGCAGCTACAGCTCGGGTGTGAGTTTAGCTTAATTTAAAAAAAAAAGAAAAAAAGTCTGTCACGACACAGTGCCCACCGCTGACACTCTGCACAGTTAAGGAGACAAAACAGTTTCGCCCACCATATGAAAACAGCAAGTTGTTTTTAGATTTTGCCCCTTCCTCAATATCCTGCCCTCCCTCCCTCCCCTGGAAAGGATAGGAAGCTTCAAGAAGGGATGGAGATGTGATAGGGAGGCCTCCCATCAAGTGTGCTTCCCAGGAGGCTCATGGTAAAGAACCCGCCTGCCAGTGAAAGAGATGCAGGAGACGCAAGTTCAACCCCTGGGTCAGGAAGATCCTCTGGAGTAGGAAATGGCAACTCACTCCAGTATTCTTGCCTGGAGAATCCCATGGACAGAGGAGCCTAGTGGGCTATAGTCTATGGGTCACAAAGAGTTGGACCCGACTAAGCACGCACACTCTTGACCCATGAAGTTTTCAGCTGCTTTGAATACCTGTCAAACTGACTGTTTTTGTGGTCGTCATAACTCGGCAGGGAATGAAAGCCAGAATGTCATGGGCTGAGAGGCTGTGGATAGATTTTCTCAGCCCCAGTGCCTGGCGGACAGGTGACAGGATCCCACTCCTTAGCTCCAAGGCAAGTTCCCTGGGTACCAGTGTTGTTTTACCAAGTGGAAAGAGAATTTCATCACACCAGCTGTAACTCATAATGTACAGGCATCTCTTATTTAAATGAACCTGCTGTTTGCACCACCCCCCACCCCCGGCTTTTTTTTTAAGACCAGAAAGAAAATGCCACCTAAATGAGACCATTTCGTTTCTCCCTTGCTTTCTCCTTTAAAAATAAACTTTAGAACCCAAGATAGTCGTATTGAACCAGCTTTAATGTCTTTTCAGGACTGTGTGCAGGGCTGTGGTCACTCAGGCAGCAGTAACTTTGAAAAAATGACCCGTCTACACCCAAACAATAACAGAATCCCCCTTTTCATGTTGGAGACGCCCACAGCTTTCTGTGTATCTTTGGACTCCCCACGTAGACGCAACTGTTTGACCAGCCTTCTACTGAACAACTTAATTAAGCAAAAGAAAACGTGTCAGTTTCTGCCAACCTCACAAAAACAGAGCTGTGGGGGTAAAAAGGGTCGGCCGAATTAACCCACATTCCTGAACCGGTTCACTAAAGCGAAGCTGGTTTTGCAGCCATGCCAAGGGGAACCGCGCACTGGATGGCCATTCAGATTGATCAAGACATATTGTCCGGCAGATCATACTGAACACAATTAAAGCTGGAATACCTCGGGGCAGCTACAGCTCGGGTGTGAGTTTAGCTTAATTTAAAAAAAAAAGAAAAAAAGTCTGTCACGACACAGTGCCCACCGCTGACACTCTGCACAGTTAAGGAGACAAAACAGTTTCGCCCACCATATGAAAACAGCAAGTTGTTTTTAGATTTTGCCCCTTCCTCAATATCCTGCCCTCCCTCCCTCCCCGTTCTCCCTCTCCCTGAAAGCACATGCAATATGCAAAGTAACTGTATGCCCTGCATGCAATTTGTGTCCAGACCAAACCCAAATTCAATCTTTTTTTTTAATCCCAAGGGCGGAGAAGTGCCCCTGCCTAAATCCTTCTCTGGAAGCTGAGAAAGCAGAGGCCCCAGGAATCCTGTTTCCTGGCCAATTAAATTTAGGATTTTTTTTTCTCTCTCCAGACTTGGGTTTTGATTTTGCTTCCTTTATGTGCAGCCAGGATGAAGCCTAAGGCACAGCACTTCTCCCCACCCCTAGGCCTCTCCCCACCCCATCGGAGCTTCCTGCAGTCACAGAAAGGCAGAGGGCTTTCGGGGCAGCCAGAGGGAATTCAGAAGCATCACTATTCTTTTGGGGAGAAACTGGACCAGCACCAGTTTAGTGTTGGGGCCATGAGATGGTGGCATTTTTATACGCAATTATTCTTCCCTTCCTTCTCTTTCTGTGTGTTTAGCAAGTACAGCATCATATAGTATAGCATGATTCTAGGCAGAACACATCCTCTCATTAGAATTACATTATCTCACATTCTAGGAGGGGAATCAAGGCTCAGGGCAACTTCTAGGTCCTAATTTTGCAGGGAAGCTGAGACATGAGTGTTTAAAGGGTGGAGGCCTCCCAGTCTGACATCAGAGTCAAATGGGCCCTAATAGATGAGCTGACTCGCCAGTGGTTTTCTGTGGGGACAACTGGTAGTCTTAACTTTCTGTGCCTCCTGTGTGATACAAGGAAAACTGTGTGATTAAGAGGTATTTATGGGACTTCCCTGGCATTCCAGTGGTTGAGACTCTGCCCTTTCCAATGCAGGGGCACTGGTTCAATTCCTAGTTGGGGAAACTAGGATCCCACGTGCCACAGTGTGGTGCAGCCAAAAAAAATATATATATAGAAAAGAGAGAGAGATTTGTGCTTGATATCTACTCCAAGTGTTCTTTTGGTGTGGAGATGTTTCCAATTAAAGATTCAAATAGGGCTGAATTATCAGAAGGCTGTAGAGGCAGCTTTTGTTTGCTCTCCCACTTGGAAGAAATGCATACCACTTTTGCAAGATAAGCAGGGCAGAACCTTACCAGCACCTTACTGAAAGACTGGGCAGAAAGAAGACAGGGGAACAGGCAAAAGTTTGGTGTAAGACTAATTAATACAGCCCGTGTGTAGGGCAGTAACAGCCACGAGCATGTCCTCGTTACAGGTGTGCAGGGCACAGGACGACAGGCCATTGTGGCTTCTTCTGACTTTAAAATGGTTTCTCTCTTGAGCATGGCATTCCTAGAACACATCCTCTCATTAGAATTACATTATCTCACATTCTAGGAGGGGAATCAAGGCTCAGGGCAACTTCTAGGTCCTAATTTTGCAGGGAAGCTGAGACATGAGTGTTTAAAGGGTGGAGGCCTCCCAGTCTGACATCAGAGTCAAATGGGCCCTAATAGATGAGCTGACTCGCCAGTGGTTTTCTGTGGGGACAACTGGTAGTCTTAACTTTCTGTGCCTCCTGTGTGATACAAGGAAAACTGTGTGATTAAGAGGTATTTATGGGACTTCCCTGGCATTCCAGTGGTTGAGACTCTGCCCTTTCCAATGCAGGGGCACTGGTTCAATTCCTAGTTGGGGAAACTAGGATCCCACGTGCCACAGTGTGGTGCAGCCAAAAAAAATATATATATAGAAAAGAGAGAGAGATTTGTGCTTGATATCTACTCCAAGTGTTCTTTTGGTGTGGAGATGTTTCCAATTAAAGATTCAAATAGGGCTGAATTATCAGAAGGCTGTAGAGCAGCTTTTGTTTGCTCTCCCACTTGGAAGAAATGCATACCACTTTTGCAAGATAAGCAGGGCAGAACCTTACCAGCACCTTACTGAAAGACTGGGCAGAAAGAAGACAGGGGAACAGGCAAAAGTTTGGTGTAAGACTAATTAATACAGCCCGTGTGTAGGGCAGTAACAGCCACGAGCATGTCCTCGTTACAGGTGTGCAGGGCACAGGACGACAGGCCATTGTGGCTTCTTCTGACTTTAAAATGGTTTCTCTCTTGAGCATGGCATTCCACAAAAAATGAAAACTGCTTCCCGTGCTGAAATTTCCTTTTTACTGGTTGAAACACGTGCAAAATTATGCCGGTCAAGAAAAGCAGAGAACACCAGTGAAGAAATGTGACCAGGAGTTTCCATTAATATCTGACAGTTATCCAGAGAGCTCATCACAAAACGATTATTTTGTCTTCAGAATACAGATGTTTTAAGCAAAACCCTTCAGAACTCAACACCCACGGCAAGGATGGCTTATTCTTTTAAAGACTCCAGAACATGAGCCACAGTTCTCACTGGGGCGCTCTAAGATCTAAACAGGGCTTCCCTGGTGGCTCAGATGCTTAGGAATCCACCTGCCAACGTAGGAGACCCTGCTTCAGTCCGTGGGTTGGGATGAGTCTCTGGAGGATCCCGACTCAGTGATCGAACCTGCGTCTCATAGCTCCTGCATTGGCAGGCAGGCCCTTTACTATGAGCGCCACCTGGGAAAGCCCAGGGGTCTCTGTGCTGCCCCACAATGGTTCTTCTGGGGCCTGATGGAAAATCCGGGCCCAAGAGCTTGGAGCAGACATCGTGCTCCAAGGACACACTCAGTCCTTCAGTGCCAGGCAGCCGCCCTCGGGCCTCGCCCTGCCTACCTCCCTGTGCCGGCTTCCTCCTCTCAGGACGCCTCACACATCTCACTCAGTCCCCAGACCATGAGGTGCTGTCTCTTCAGAGGGCCCAAGTCTGCTGTCTGGGCCTCTTACTGCTTAGAGCATGGCCTCGGGACTGGTTACGGGGGTTCAAGTCCCCTCCCTGCTTCTTCACTGCAGTCTGATTTTAGGGTACCATATTTGTGTGGGTTTTTTTTTAACACATGGTTTTCCAATTTAAGAAGCAATCAGCAACTATTTGAGTAGACTTTATAGGCAAGTAGACTTGGGTTTGAGACTTTACTCCAGCACTTAACTGGCTACGAGAACCGAGAAAGTGACCTCATTTTGCTGAACCATAATTCCCTATAAATTATCCACAATTCCATCACCCAGATTTAAACCCTGTAAATATTTCAGTGTGTTAATTTTTTCCTCAGCATATATTAATGTTCCCCACAAACTTGGAATAATTCAACGTTTTAAAAATTCAACGACTTCAAAACAGTGTTTTGCCAGATCATAAAATCTTTTGAGACAACAATCTTTCTACTCCCCTCCTCAGAGTTCAGACACCTCAGTTTACTTGTCTGTAAAGTAGGCTAATAATAGAATTTACCTCTGGGGCTGTTGTAAAGCTTGAGTTAATTTACCTAATGGGTTAGAACTGTGCCTGGTGCATCAATGTAATTGTTATGATCACCCTGTGGGTCTTCAGATGCCTTCTGGGTTGGAGCACTACTTTATGGATTGGAGTACCTGCATGAGGGGCTCAACAAAAGTGCCAGGAGTGACTCTCCAAATTCCCCAGGACACCCCAGGGCTTTCCAGCTAGGCCAGAGCGCCAGTCCCCTGGCAAGAGTTTCCTTGATCAAAGGACAGCAGGGCAGAGGCTGAAGGTGATCTGACTGTTCCTTGCTGCACAGAGGAGGGGGAACAAAGACCCCGAGGCTCTTAGATCACCAAGGGGACCCAGCGATCTCCCACCCCGCCCTCCAACTCATTCACTTCATAGCTAGGAACAGAGATCAAAGACGGAAAGTGACTAGCCCAGCGTCACACAGCCAGAGAGGGGACCAGAAGTTTTCCTTAACCCGAGGCTGTCTGTTTTAGCTGGGTCAGCACATTCAGATGGCAAGATACGTAACACAGCACCAACACATCACTACTCTCATTCAAAATGTTTCTTGTCCTGAACTCATGGTCTGAACTTCAGGCCTGAAACCATCCCCATAGGGTTTAACACACCTTTCCCATGTCAGGACAGTCTCCACTACTGCCCTTCCACATGTGTGGAAAGAAAGGACCTAAGAGTCAGCCAGAGGCAGAGGGACACACACATGATCCCAGCACCGGGCCCATGGACCCACATCAGCTCGGGGGCCCCCACAGTCCAGCCCCTCTGTGCCCTGGAGTCTGGAGCTGAGCACAGGGGCTGCGCTGGTGATTAGTGGCTGGGAGGTTTCCTAATGTCTGAGCTTGATCAGACCTCTTGTTGGATGAAATTTATGACCAGGCACTTCCTTGGGGAGACTTCCCACGTCAAACTGTTGAACACTCCTGACCTTACCGCCCCAAACAAGAGAAGGGTGGGGAGGAGAGGGGCGGGAGGGCGGAGGGAGGAGGCAGAGGGAGGTGCCACTTGGCCAGATGTTGGGGGAGCCGGGATGCACAGATGCCCAAATGACAACGTGCGTGGTGGCCGCCAGGGTGTGGGGAACAGGGCTCCCCAGTAACCTTTCTGTGCAGGGTGCTGCAAGCCGCCAGCTGATATGTGCAAAACCCACGTCACCTCCACTCCTAAGTGACCATCGGTGGCCCGAGGGGCCTCGCGGATGGACCCGAGCCTGGGCAGGGGTAGGGACCTGTCTGAGCCCAGCTTATGTGTTATCTGGAGATGCCCCTCACCCCCACGCCAGCCAGTGCCGTCAGCGCAAGTGAAGAATCTCTGAGCCTGTGGCTGATCAGTCCTTGTATTTGTTTTGTTTTTAGCTAGAAGAAAGTCCTGAATGCTTTCAGGGCATTGTTGTTGCTCCTGATTTTTCCTTCTAGTTAGGGGAAGGACAGACTCCTGCAGTTGAGATTCTTGGTTCACAGCTTCTCAAACTGGGCTGCACGGTGGAATCACCTTCTACACATATAACAACAAAAACTGATGCCAGGGTCCCACCTCACAAGAGTCTGGTTTCACTGGCCTGGGTGTCTGGGTTTTCAAAGCCCCACTGATCTTGAGGCCCATGGACTCAGTTCCCTGTTAGCCCCGCCTGACGCTTAGGGTCTCAGCTACTCAACAGTGAGAGCCTGAAAAATGGACTTGACCTCAGACTTACCCTGGAGAAGGGCATGGCAACCCACTCCAGTACACTTGTCTGGAGAATCCCAGGGACAGAGGAGCCTGGCGGGCCTCAGTCCATGGGCGTTGCAAAGAGTCGAACACAATTGAGTGACTAACACTCTTACTTTTTCAAACTTATACATACATATTTGAAGATGAGAAGGAAAAGAAAAACGGTTACTTACTGGGAGAGAGTGGCAGGTAGTAAATAAAATAGCATAATGTTTAAATTGAGATATAATTGATGTATTAATTTCAGGTGTAGAACATAATGATTTGATATTTACATACATTACAACATGATTACAATAAGTAATTAACATCCATTACCACACAGTTACATATTTTTTTTCCTTGTGATGAGAACTTTTAAGATCTACTGTCTCAGCAACTTTCAAAGATGCAATACAGTATTTACTATTACCTATAGTCAACATGCTGTACATTGCATCCCCAGGACTTAGTTATTTTATAACTAGAACTTTTTACCTTTTGACCACCCTTACCCACTTTGCCCATCCCTTCCCCCAACGTCTGGCAACTATTGATCTTTTCTCTGTATCTGTGAGTTCTGTTGTTTGTTTTTGTTTTTAGATTCCACCTATAAGTGAGGTTGTAAGGTATATGTCTTTCTCTGATTGCTTCCACTTAGCATAATGCCCTCAAGTTCCATCCCTGTTGTCACAGATGGAATAATGTTTGACTAGTGACTCATCTAAGCTGGGCAACCATTTACTAAAATAAAATTGAGCTAACCAACTTCCCTGGTGAGAACTTCCCTGGTGGCTCAGATGGTATAGCGTGTGCCTACAGTGTGGGAGACCTGGGTTTGATCCCTGGGTCAGGAAGATCCTCTGGAGAAGGAAATGGCAACCCACTCCAGTACTCTTGCCTGGAAAATCTCACGGACGGAGGAGTGTAGTATGCTACAGTCCATGGGGTCACAAAGAGTCAGACATGACTGAGCGACTTCATTTCACTCCACTCCACTTCACTTCAACTAATATGTAGAATTTGGGCAAGGAATGAGCTCCAGTTCCCAATGACCAGTGTACTCAGATGCCCCAACCTGCTTTGGCTTCACTGGGGTCCCGTTGCTTTTGGGTTAAAGATGCACATTCTGTTTTTTTTTCTTTTTATGTTTATTTATTTGGTTGCATTTGGGTCTTAGTTGCAGCACACAGGATCTTCAGTCTTCACGACAGCATGTGAGACCTTTTTAGTTGCAGCACGTGGGATCTAGTTCCCTGACCAGGAATCGAACCCCAGGCCCCCGGCATTGGGAGCTCAGAGTCTTAGCCACTGGACCACAGGGAAGTCCCAAAGATGCACATTCTTAAGCAGGACTGTGACACACGACTCCCTCACCAGCCTCCTCTTGGACCACATGAAATTCTCAGTGCTTCGTCCTGTCTCCAAGCTTTCCACAGCTGCCACGCTCTTCATGGAACACCCCAACACCCCCACAATATATACACTTTATCTAGTTAAAACCTACTCTTTCTTCATTGTTTACATGTCAGATATTGCTTCGCTGGAGCACACCCCAGACCTCCCAGACCATATGAAATCTCCCTGTTATATGTGCTTACTGTCTTGGCAGTTATCGCATAGACATTCAGTAAAAGCTGTCTAGCTAGCTGCTTAATGTCTGTCTCACCTGCTAAGAGGTCAGCTCCATGAGACATGTGTTAGTCCTCGCTGTGATTCTAGAGCCATCATAGGGCTGTGATAAATATTGGTCCAATGATAATGATAGACTACCTTTATCACTTAAAACAAGGCCATCCTCAGAGTCCAGCCCTGCATTCACTTGACTTTTGCTGGTTCAGCCTGGCTTTATATGCAGTGGCTGGTGGTTCTGATGTTCTGTGAAAGAGTTTGGCTCCCTGGATCTCTCAGCTGCTTTATTGTTAATGGCTATGAACCTTTATATGTGACTTCATGCCTTAGTTTACTCAACTGTGAAGCCAGCAGGGGGTTACGTAAAACCCTTGCAACCTCAGAAGGGGCACGCTACAAATTTCTTACTTTATTCTTCCCTAGGAATGCTATTTCATGTATCTCTGTCATTTTCTACCTCAAAAAACTTTATTTTTAAAATTCAGTAATTATGATTAAATGGTCAGTTGGTTGTACCCTGAAAGGATGACAAGACAATCTGGGGCTGACAATTAAGGGTTTTCCATAAATTATCTCCTCCTGTGAAATCAAGATCCAAGAAATGTCATAAATCCTGGGTCACTATGGAAAAGCAAGATAGGTCCTTAGATAATGGCTCTTACAGAATTCTTATCATAAAAATGCAAAGGATTTGTTAAAAATTCAAGTCGTATCCTATGCAGTTAGCTCTGAAATTTTCTTAAGCCTTGAGATACAAACTGCATTCTTTCTACCCTTCAAAAACAAAGGAAAGGCTAATGAAACTTTAGTGCAACAAAAAGATCACTTTGAATTCGTTCCAGGTTGACTGAAGGAAGATTGGTGCTCCAGTAGCCAGTTGGGTGGTGGTTCCATCCAGAGATGGGGAAAGACAGGAAGAGCCTGGGTTTGTGAAAAGAAAGATCTCCAGCTTTCAGCGAGGTGGGGTACACCATAGTGTCACAGGGAAAATGGCAGGCAGTGGTCCTTATCCCCAACCCACTGAAACGATTGGGTAAATAAGCAGCCTTTTCTCCTTGTACCACTTTATGCTTCCAACCTCTGGTTTTTTTTTTTTTTTCTGAATTCTTTGCCTCATTTATATACTCAAATGTGGCATTAAAATGTATTTAATCTGACACTGAATATTAATAGTATTAATTAACTATTAATATTAATAGTTCCAGGTTTCATGAAACTGTGTTTCGTGTGAATGAGTGTTAGTCACCCAGTTGTGTCTGACACTTTGCAGCCCCATGAACTGTAACCCACCAGGCTCCTCTGTCTGTGGAATTCTCCAGGCAAGAATCCTGGAATGGGTAGCCATTCCCTTCTCCAGGGGATCTTCCCAACCCAGGGATCGAACCCAGGTCTCCTGTGTTGCATATGGGTTCTTTACTGTCTGAGTCACCAGAGAAGCTGTTTCATGAGGTTCCCCAAAGAACACCCTGGTTCCCCAGGTTCTGTCCACCCACCCCCCCAGGAAGAAGGATGGGGCCTCATGTCAGACCTTTGAGTGTCCCTAGGGCTGATCGTTTTGTTTCCTGTCGCCTTGCAGGCCACCCTGCCACCTGCCCGGCTGGGGAATGAGTGAAGAGATGCGGGCAGGGTCTCTGAGACCTGAGGATCTGGCAGGGGCCCTGCACCCCACAGGCTGCCCTCACTCCCAAGGCCCTCCGGCTCCTCCCCCAGGCCACAGGCTGGAGGCGGAGATCTTGCCCTGGCCTGTGGTTGTCACGGTCACCGCCTTCTCAGTCCCCTCTGGGGCCCATATGACACGCCTCACTGACCTTTCACACGAGCACTTCAGGCCTTTGTGTGGAGTCACTGGTCTCCCTGCTCGTCCTCTGAAGGCACAGTTGATGCCGTGACAACCGTTAGCTGACCCTGGGCCAGGGGGGCAACGAGACTGCAGGAGCTGTCACCCAGCCTTGGGGGAGGCCAAGATGGTGGTCCCCTCCCTCCCAACCTCTGGGGTGACTGCCGTGCTTGTGTGTGTGTGAGTGTGTGTGTGAGTGTGTGTGTATGTGAGTGGGACTGTGTGTGTGTGTGAGTGTGTCTGAGTGTGTGTGTGTTGGGTATTACCTGCCCATGGCCAGAGGAACACCAGATTTCCCCAAGTGACTAGTCCCCAAGAACGTAGTGGGAACTCAGGTCTCCTCCTGCTTATGACTTGACTATGCACCTCCAAGAAGTGATCCCTTCTCTTTAGACCATCTCAGTTGTGTATTTTTCCTTATCTCCAGGTCCATTAGGAGAGTAAGTTAAAAATACCTCCAGTTCCCTGGAGAAGAGTCCTGTGTATAACCCAAGCTGTAAAAAGTACAAATGCAACACGATTACTAACTATATTACTACTCTGTTACCAGAATTTCTCAATGCACTATATTTCCTTAAGCTTCAAAGACTATTAAAAGAAAGAAAATGAAATGATATGATTCTAGTTTTGCAAAAGGTGAAAGTATGTCTTCTAACTGTATATACACAGGAAAACAACCAGAGGGAAACATTTTGAGATTAACAGTGGCTATCTCAGGGAAGTGGAATAACACATGCTGTGTATTTTCTTGCTATCTCAGTATTTCTTTCCTTTTAACATAAACCTGCAATTTTTGTACCATCACTTCATGGCAAATAGAAGAGGAAAAAGTGGAAGTGGTAACAGATTTTATTTTCCTGAGCTCCACAATCACTAGGATGGTGACTGATACCATGAAATTAAAAGATGCTGGCTCTTTGGAAGGAAAGCTGTGACAAACCTAGACAGTCATATACAGATGTGAGATGTCCATAAAGAAGACAGAGCATCGAAGAATTGATGCTTTCCATCTGTGGTGTTGGAGAAGACTCTTGAGAGTCCTTTGGACTGCAAGGAGATCAAACTAGTCCATCCTAAAGGAAACCAACCCTGAATATTCTTTAGAAGAACTGATGCTGAAGGTGAAGCTCTAATACTTTGGCCACCTGATATGAAGAGCTGACTCACTGGAAAAGACCTTGATGCTGGGAATGACTGAGGGAAGGAGGAGAAGGAGGTGACAGGATGAGATGGTTGGATGGCATCACCGACTCAATGGACATGTGTTTGAGCAAACTCCAGGAAATAATGAAGGACAGGGAACCCTGGCAAGCTGCAATCCACGAGATTGCAAAAATCTGACACGACTTAGCAACTAAACCACCACAACAAGTATTTTTATGTAGTCAGAAAGAAGCAATGTTGTTATTTTTAATGCTCATCTATATTCTGTGTGTCTAAAGACTAGAAATTTTCTCTACTTTTATTCCGTCTGGAAACGCAGCAGTTGCTTTTCTGGACACCTGGGGGTGGGTGGATCGAGAAGATCCCCTGGAGAAGGAAATGGTAACCCACTCCAGTATTCTTGCCTGGAGAATCCCATGGATGGAGAAGCCTGGTGGGCTACAGTCCACGGGGTTGCAAAGAGTCGGACACGACTGAGCGACTTCACTTACTTACTTACTTCTGATCTGACAACCACTCCACCTTCAGGAGATGACTTCAAAAAGAGCAGAGAAAAGGGTTTGCTGTCACACCATCTGAGCCATCGAAGGAGAGATGCCTTATCCTGTATTAATAATCTTACAAGTTTGCCTGGATTTGCCAACTATTTTTCTGTTTGACTTGACCCTCTGTGCTCGAGAATGGGCAGAGGAAGCCCCCAGGTGAGCGGTGATGCTGAAACTTTATGAGCTGTCATTCACTGGTGCCCCCATCCAGCTTGGTTCAACTGTACCACTAGACAGAGGACCCTTAGCTCAGAGGCGCTTGAGGAAGCACACACGTGGGGAGGGAGATGGGTTACGTCTGCGCCATTTCTGGTAAATAAGCTATGTCAGTCACAAGCAACCCTTAGAACCCAAAGCGCATTTCCTCATTCCCATCTTGTTCATTTTCCTCACTCTTCTAAGCAGAGTGAGGGCCTTGCAATTGACTGGAACAGAGCTTGGTTGAAGGGTCAGAGGGAAGTGGTGCAGGCTGAGAAGACTATGGCTGGGGACATTTTCTCAGTCACACGTGCGGCTGGGCAAGCTCCCAGGGCTCAGTCACTGGGATTTGCCCAGCTTCTGAGCACTGATTCATTTATGTATGTTCACAGTGTGTTGCTCCGAAGACAGCCTGTGTGGTTCCGAGCTTGCTTTCTCTAATAGCGGACCTCATCCTTCCCCTGCCTCTTCCTCAGGGACTTGTCCTCTCCCTGCCTTCTTCCTAAATATCATCAGACTGAAATCAGATTGTAACACACTCCAGGCAATCAACCTATTCTTTCCAAGGAGGGTGAGTCAAACTCAGAAAATCTCTGTCAACATGAAGGGGCAATGAAAAGAGGAAGATAAATTCTCCAAAATCAAAATAATGGGTGATATTTTGTCCATTTTAAAGCAAAACAGACTTCCCTGGTGGCTCAGACGGTAAAAGCGCCTGCCTACAATGTGGGAGACCCGAGTTTGATCCCTGAGTTGGGAAAATACTCTGGAGAAGGCAATGGCAACCCACTCCAGTACTCTTGCCCGGAAAATCCCATGGAGAGAGGAGCCTGGTAGGCTACAGTCCATGAGGTCACAAAGAATCAGACAGGACCGATCAACTTCATTTTCAAAGACAGAAAATCTCATCTTCTGTCCTTAAAATCACTTTCAAATGTTTACCAAATCCTCTCAAAAACATAATTCCTTTTCAAAAATAAATTTCTTTTTTTGAGTGTAAATGTAATTCTTAATTGTTGGGGAAAAATTTTGTAGACACTTTCCTGGTGGTCCGGTGGTTAAGCATCTGCCTTCCGGTGCAGGGGACGTGGGCTCCAGCCCTGGTCTTGGAACTAAGATTCCATCTGCCCCGGGACAGCTAAGCCGAGGTGCCTGAACTAGAGAGAAGCCCCTAGAACAGAAGATCCTGTGTGCTGTAACTAAGATCCAATGCAGCCAAATGAAGAAATATTTTTTCACGTTTATAAAAAATGATTAAATACCCAAAAGAGTAAACTCAAACAAAATCCACCCCTCTCAGATATAAACACCAGCCATGTTTTCCTAAACGTTTCTCTAATAGACACACGCAGTTAGACGTACTTAAACTCATACTATACAGAAATTCTACAACCTGCAATGTTATGACATTTTTCTCTAATTTATGTGTTTATTTATCTAGTAAACTAAAGCTCCAGGTCATTATTTCAAATCATTTCAGATTCAGATTATTAAAATGTCTGCAAGGAATTTTACTGTGAATGCATAGCAACATTTCTTAATCTTGTTCCTAAGGATGGGCATTTTGTTCCATTCTGATTTGCTTTGTGATGAATGCCCTCATACCTAAATCTTAGGCTATGCCATTTTAGAATAAATTCTTTGAAGGAAGATTGCTGGCTCAAAGGGTAGGATCATTTATCATTTATAAATATGGAAGTATATATTATTTAATGTGTAATATAATATAATCATTATAATACATGTAATCACACATTACAATTATTTTATATAGGTATATAAAATTATATATGCAACTATTTTACACATGTAGGTAAAATGATAATTATATATGACACATATTGATAAAATTTACATGACACTTTTATGGACTCAAAAGCTTTTGATCTACTTGAGCATTGCATAGAGGCAATCGTGGCTTTCAAACACCATACTTGGACTTGCCTGATGGTCCAGTGGTTAAGAATCTGCCTGCCAAGGCAGGGGACATGGGTTCAATCCCTGGTCCAGAAAGATCCCACATGCTTCGGAGCAGCTAAGCCCACACACCACAAATACTGAGCCCTCAGGCCTTGAGCCTGTGCTCAGCAACAAGAGAAGCCACTGCAGCGGGAAGCCCGAGAGCCACAAGAAAGAGGAAGCCCTCGCTCGCCACAGCTGGGCAAACACTGAACCCAGCAGCGAAGACTCAGCATAGCCACAAATACATAAATATAACGCTGTGCTCAACTTTTAAATTAAAGTCATGGGTGCTTGCAATTTCCTAGGGACCCATGAACAATTAGGGCCTCAACTCCTCTAAATCCTGAGACAGAATTATATCTCCCAAACCTCTTAAGAGAGCGCTCTTGGACATGGGCGTGCAGAAGGAAGCCAGCCTTCGTAGCAAAGAAGAAGGAAGGAAGGAGTCTGTACTGAAAAATAACTCACTTAAACATGAATGGACCTAGAGACTGTCATTCTGAGTGAAATAAATGAGACTGACAAACACATGATGTCGCTTATATGTAAAAGTTTTTTAAAGGGTACAAACAAACCTATCTACAAAACAGAAATAGAGTCACAGATGTAGAAAACAAACTTATGGTTACTAGCGGATAAGAGAGGAGGAGGGATAAATGAGAGATTGCGATTGATATACACACAGCACTGTATATAAAATAGAAAACTAATAAGGACATACTCAGCACAGGGAACTCTACTTAATACACTATAATGGTCTATATGGGAAAAGAATCTTAAAAAGAGTGGATATATATAACTGACTCACTTTACTGTACGCCCAAAACTAACACAACATTGTAAATCTACTCCAACAAAAACTAAAAACAGAATTTAAAAAGTCTTTGAAAAGAGAAGAAAAAACAAGTAAATTTTAAAATTAAAAAGAAGAATAACTCTCTTGGATTCCATGATGGTAACTCAAACCTGGACCTGAGTTGGGAGAAGCTTCATTTCCTACGAGCTAAGTCTGGATCTCAAATGATGAATTCTAAGTCGAAGGCAGAGAAAAAAGTAAGACACTGGATCACTCTATTCGATATTTTCCTTTTTTTAAAATTTTGTTTTGTCTTTGCTGCTGCTTCTTCGTCTTATTGTCATTCTGATTATAGCCACTCTGTTCTGTTGACCTTTTGCAGTTTATTCCCCCCATAATTTGAAAGAATTAAAGATTATAGCATCCACAAATAAATAGAACTCTTAGCTCCTTCTTATTAACTAAATGCAATCATGGAATAAATACAGTGAGTGTTCACAAAAAAAGTGAAGAATAGAAAATTGTTTAAGTGGCCAAAGAAACTTTATCCTATTGTATGACAGGCCAAGCTATGCCAGCTATATGTAAATGTAAGCAGTGGCCTGTGTTCCTGTGTCCACTTTGAAGTTGCCATCTGAATTTAATTTGCCTTTGTGATTAAATCAGGCCATTACGTTTAATCTCACTTAATAGTAAGGAACGTCCTTTGTTGTTTTCTATAGGCAACATATTCTGCCCCTAACATATACAGCTTGGTATTCACACTTTACTATTAATCCCCGATGGCTCATAATTGCTTCATCTCCAAGCCCTCTGTCCAATTCACAAGGGGCTGATTGCAACCATTCTTCCCCTATACATTAATGCACTGTTTGGGTCTTGCTTCTTTGGCTCAGTGAACCCCATCAAGCTGTCCACATTTTCTGGGCATGTGGGCGTATTGTGAGATGTTAAATTAAATTCTGTGTTGACTCCCCCCAAACACCAGAATCTATTAGCCACGGCAACTTAGCTGATTGACAAGTTGGGACTACTTTTCCACTCAAAATCCTGCAGTAAAAAACAACAGGCTGAATGTTTTGTTTCTAGGTGAAGTCTGGGGTCTTCTTACTGCCGTCTTTTGCTATTTACATTTTTACGACCACTGCAGGATCAATTGCAACACTGCCAAGCTGTTACTTCATCGGTTTTCTGTTTGTCCCTTTGTTTCTCTGGGAAAAATTATTAGACTCCAGAGAGATACCATTCATTACTTGAAAGTTGGAAATTATTTTCTCCAAAAATTTTGCTTTTGAGGGTGAGTCTACAGGCTCCCTCCCTTATCTGTCCCATGAATTGCTCGAGTTTAGATCTCCGAGAGCAAAATACCAGTTGAATGAACAGCCTTCTGTCTTTCCTTTTTGCAACTAAGGTAACAGATACGGCTAATTTTAGTGTTGAGCTTTAGAAAGAAAAGAGGCTTTTCTTTCCGCCACCCATTCATTAGATAGATGGGCAATAGCTGCTAAGCTCTTCATTGTGCTAATTTAGGAATACTATCATTACCAAGTTAACTTTGTGGTTCCAAAAGTATTATTAGCTACTGTGTCTAATTTGTATTAACCACGTAGATTACCTAGAGTCTGAACAGAAGCTGCGGCACACACATCACTGTCTGGGTCGGCGAATGAGCTTCACTCAGCTGTGTTCAAATTCAGCACTCCTGCTGCTGCCAGGGCTCTTGGGCAGTCCGCATGCCTAGTTCATTTTTTTTTTTTCTGATTATGTAGAAACCTCATAAAAGTGATTTTATTTTATGCATTATATAACTATGATGTGTATAGTTATATAAATTATCATCTAAAAGTATCATATTCATTACAGAAAAATCTTAAAAATTCAGGAAAACTAACCATTCCAAATCCCACAGATGTAGGTGAGGTTATCTTTTTGGTATGTTTTCTAGGTATATTTCTCCTCTGTCACTTACATGTGAATAGATTCATAATCTACATAAAATGCAAACACATGACTTTTTGAGTTTTTTAGGGTTTTATTATTTTAAATGCTAAATCATTGAAGCACTGAGAAAGATGTGCCATTAGGTTACTAAGAAGCTCTCTTATTTCTTAATGCATTTTTAATTCTGGAATAATTTTAGATTTAGAGAGAAGTTGCAAAGATAGTACAGCATTTCTTCATCCGTTTATCCCTCAGTTTGTTTCTTTGATTGTTAACATTTTAGGTAACAGTGGCACATTTTTCACAACCAAGAAACACATGTAATTTAGAAAAATACAATTTTTTAGGAGCATACAGTTTTTTAACCTGCTTGGTCTGTCATTTAAATGTGTGTGTGCTTAGTCATTTATGTCCAACTCTTTGTGATCCCATGAACCCTGTCAGGCCCGCTAGGCCTCTCTGTCCATGGAATTTTCCAGACAAGAATACTTTAGTGGGTAGCCATCATTCCTTTCATTTAATAGCCATGCATGTTAACTTAGTTCCATCTTTAAAACATGACATTTTTACAGCAATATTTGATGATATGTGAAGATATTTATTAACATGACAGGGCCTTCCCTGGGGGCTCAGAGGGTAAAGAATCCACCTGCCAATGCAGGAGACTCAGGTTCCATCCCTGGGTTGGGAAGATGCCGTGGAAGAAGAAAATGGCAACCTGTTCCAGTATTCCTGCCTGGGAAATCCCATGTTCAGAGGAGCCTAGCAGGCTGCAGTCCTTAAGGTTGCAAAGAGTTGGACACAACTGAGCAACTAAGTACAACACTGTATATAACATGTTT
>SJYC01115530.1:0-12123 GCA_006408675.1 Madoqua kirkii | reverse complement strand
TGTGATTAGAGTGACTAGTTTTCTGTGAGTATGGTTTCAGTGTGTCTGCCCTCTGATGCAACGCCTACCATCCTACTTGGGTTTCTCTTACCTTGGGCATGGAGTATCTCTTCATGACTGCTCCAGCAAAACACAGCCGCTCCTCCTTACCTTGGAGGAGGGGTATCTCTTTACTGCTTCTGTTCCTGACCTTCAGCGTGGGTTAGCTCCTCTAGGCCCTCCCGTGCCTGCTGCAGCCACCGCTCCTCGGGATCCTCCTCCAGGCCGACGGCCCTGGCCTCAGGCTTGGGGTGCTCCTCAGGGACATCGCCCCTGACCTCATACGCGGGATGTCTCCTCCCAGCTGCCCCTGACCTCGGACGTGAGGTAGCTCTTCTAGGCCGCTGCCCCTGACCTCTGACCAAGGTAGCTCCTTACAGCCGCTGCCCCTGACCTTGGATGCGGGGTAGCTGGCCCTCCCGTGCCTGCTGCAGCCACCGCTCCTCGGGATCCTCCTCCAGGCCGACGGCCCTGGCCTCAGGCTTGGGGTGCTCCTCAGGGACATCGCCCCTGACCTCATACGCAGGATGTCTCCTCCCAGCTGCCCCTGACCTCGGACGTGAGGTAGCTCTTCTAGGCCGCTGCCCCTGACCTCTGACCAAGGTAGCTCCTTACAGCCGCTGCCCCTGACCTTGGATGCGGGGTAGCTCCCTCGGCTGTGCTCAGTGTGCCGCTGGCTCGCAGCTGCCTCAGGGTATCTCAATGTCTTGCAATAAGATTTTTTAAAAATCTGAACTGACACATTTACTCATCATTCTACAAAAATATGAACTTATATTCCGAAAGAGTGTATGTGTGTAAGTCCCATACACAATTATAGAAAGTTTTTTGTAACATAAAGGCAGCAAATATAAAGCTGTCCATTCAAAATTTAGGCAATGGAGATTTTTTGAACAAAACATGTCAAAAATATAAAATAAATTCAAAACTCAACATTTCTCTTTCAAACAAATTTTAATTGAATTCTAACAATCTGCTGATGACTGAAGCATTAAAAAAATGTATTTTTTGAGAGACAGATGCCTCAGTGAACATGGAAGAAAAATTATTAACTAAGAAGAAAATCTCTGCTATGGAAGTGAGAGGGTAACAGGCAGGAAGGCCAGGGGTCTCCAAAGGAGGAAATAGCCTGCAAGTGTCAGACATTTTACCTCTCTTAAGCGGCAGGAGGAAACAAACTAGAGATATTTTCTCCTTCTCTATACAAATTTAAAAAGAGGTTTCTCTTAAAATTCTGTGTTGCTATAATGACACCTAGTTTCACTTGAAGTTAACCATTGCCTTTTTCTTATGGAAATGTTTATCTTAAGCTATGCTAATGTACTGTGCATTTACCCCAAACTCTGTCTTCAAGTCGGTTCCGCCTTTTGGGCCCAGAACCTACTTGATAAACCAGTATGTCAATACTCCGAACTCCGATAATGTTCCTCTAATCTATGTAAATGAAACTATTTATATGGTGATCTGCCCTTCCTCAATATTCAAGTTAATCATTTTATGGCCCAAGATAAACCATTTAGAGCTAAGGTTATCCCAAAATACATCTTATGGGTGAGGGGCCTGGTGCCATTCTAAGTTTTGAGACATTCCTTTCTTTCATTAACAGACTCCTGGTGACTATATAACATCCAGCTAAAGACTAGCAGGCGGGTACTCTTTCTACCCCCTTCTGATGCCTATGTCAGAAGCTTTCTCTTTCTCCTTTATACTTTAATAAAACTTTATTACACAAAAGCTCTGAGCGATTCAAGCCTCGTCTCTGGCCCCGGA
The DNA here is from genome assembly GCA_006408675.1 of Madoqua kirkii. NCBI lineage: Eukaryota > Metazoa > Chordata > Mammalia > Artiodactyla > Bovidae > Madoqua > Madoqua kirkii. The sequence goes on along the minus strand of SJYC01115530.1, from coordinate 10,314 downwards.
TTGAATTCTTCTCCTCCGGGGGCCAAGAATCCCGGCGTCGTGATTCAACAACAACCTTTCAGAAGGTAACATTTCTTCTGTTGAATTTTCTGCATTATTTACTCTGGCCCTGCACCCTAATAAATGAGTTAGTATAAAATCAAGGTCAGTTTCTCACACTGACAGTATTCCCACAGCATCCTCCTACTCACAGCACCTTTGCTCCAAAGCCATGTAATTGTTTTAACAGAATAAATCATATTATCATGGAAAGAAATGTGAAGTAACATATGCATCAGTATTATTGATGAATCATTGTACTGAAACTTCTCTAGGTATATATGCTAAAGTTGGAAAATATTTGTGGATCATTTGCTACACAGCTCAAAATAATGGAAAATTCTGCCAGTGTATTGTTAAAAACTGATATTGGCATTCCAAGAGGGCCCTGAGTGGCTTTCAGTACAATAGCTAATACATTTTATATTGGAATTTCTGCTTGGAAAATTTCTAACTAGGTTCCAAAGAGGTTAATAAATTTGAGTTACAAAAGAAATTTACTATTTTTTATATGCAGTCTCATGATTATATGGTTTAATATTTATTAATAAAACAGTACAATTTTCTTGAATTGTTTGATTGGTATTATGACCTAGAGTTATTCTCAAAAAAGTTTGACAACACATATACCGAATACCTTGAACAACTAAATTATCATGTTGCTGGGTATATACTTTGATAAATATCTTAAGTTCATGATCCAGAAAGTCCACCTTGATCTGTCTTTCAGGTTACAACATAGATTTCCCCTTTTAAGTATATTATTAACAAACTTTATAGTCCCTGAAGAGTACAATATTGAAAATAAACAGCTGCATAAAAAACCATCTTTTTTCACATAAAGAACTTACTATTTCCATATAATTTGAAATACATATTAAATTACAGATATGAAATAAAAAAGAACCAATGGTATAATTTAAAAAGATTAAGCATATTATAAGTACCAGGTAATAATTTATACACACTTATTATTAAGCTTTAATATGATTTTGGGATAGAGATTACTATCCTATTTTTAGATGAAGAAACTAAAACTCATTTTTTGAGTAAGTGTACATAATCTCTGCATTAGTAAAATGTTGTATGTATTTCAAAATGTATATTTATTCATTACTCTAGACCAGGGTAGAACCTCTGAATACGTGGCTCAGGGTACACTCTTCTAAAGGAGACTAAGTCCTCCACACCACTTATTCTTGCCTTTACCAGTTAATATTAAACTATACATGCTGTGATCATCTATCTACTATCATTGTAAATGTTCTGAACTTTCTTATTACCTGAATGCCAAACTTTAACATTGTATACTCAAGACTGTGCACCATAACTAAGAAATCCTCTAATGACTTTAATCTCTTAAAGTTCTCTCCACTTTCATTTTTTCTTACAATGACTCACTTACCATAGTGATATGAGAATATCACTGAATAGTGACTGTTCAATAAAGTTCTCAAGTGATTTTTGTCAGTGTTCTCCATATCTCTGCAGATAGTATACAGAGATTATTCCTAACTTCAAATGTTTAAATATATCCTGCTGCCATGGTTGAATGCTTGTGTCCCCCCAAAATTCTAACCTTCAAAATTTTGTGTGATGGTATTAGTAGGAGGGGCCTTTAAAGAAGTGATTAGGTCATTAGGAATGGGATTAATGCTTTTGTAAAAGTGACCCCACAGGACTCCCTAGCCACTTTCATCCTCTAGAAGACAGAATTAGAAGTCTGCAACCCCAAAGAGGGCCTTTACTGAAACCTAACTATATTGGGTCCCTTCTCATAGATTTCCTGCCACCAAAACTGTAGCAAATGAATTTCTGCTGTATATGAGCTCCTGAGTTGGTGGTATTTTGCTATAGCAGCCCAAATGGAATAGACACCTGACATTTTCTCCTCACAACCTGTGGTTATCCCCAATGATCCCTGCTACAAACAGTTGAACTGGCATGAGACATTCTCCTTAATTATCAAGTCCTGCTCTGTTTCTGCACAACTTCTATAAGCAGCTGAATATTCCATTAATCCTTCCATTCAGTGAAGTCCTTAGTCTGTTCATAGCCACTGACTTTCTAACCTATGGCACTTCAAAGGGTTATCTCCACACCCACACCTGGAAGCCTGTCAACAAAATCAATCAAATTTCAAAGCACTGACTCAATTATCACACTATGAACCAACACTTGGTTACTTTCACTTTGCTCATTTCTCTGTGACTTCTTTTTTTCTTTTATTATGTTTTTAAATATATATTTTTTTATTTTAATTGGAGGTTAATTACTTTAAAATATTGTATTGGTTTCACCATACATCAACATGAATCTGCCACAGGTATACACATGTTTCCCATCCTGAACACTCCTCCCTCCTCTTTCCCCGTACCATCCCTCTGGGTCATTCCAGTGCACCAGCCCCAAGCATCTAGTATCATGCATCAAACCTGGACTGGCTATTTGTTTCATGTATGACATTATACATGTTTCAATGCCATTCTCCCAAATCATCCTACCCTCTCCCTCTCCCACAGAGTCCAAAAGACTGTTATATACATTTGTGTCTCTTTTGCTGTCTCACATACAGGGTTATCGTTACTATCTTTCCATATGTATGCATTAGTATACTGTATTGGTATTTTTCTTTCTGACTTATTCCACACTGTATAATAGGCTCCAGTTTCATCCACCTCATTAGAACTGATTCAAATGTACTCTTTTTAATGGCTGAGTAATACTCCATTGTGTATATGTACCACTGCTTTCTTATCCATTTGTCTGCTGATGGACATCTAGGTTGCTTCCATGTCCTGGCTATTATAAACAGTACTGTGATGAACATTGGGGTACATGTGTCTCAATTCTGGTTTCCTCGGTGTGTATGCTCAGCAGGGGGATTTGCTGGGTCATAAGGCACTTATTTCCAGTTTTTTTAAGGAATCTCCACACTGTTCTCCATAGTGGCTGTACTAGTTTGCATTCCCACCAACAGTGTAAGAGGGTTCCCTTTTCTCCACACGCTCTTCATTTATTGCTTGTAGATTTTGAATAGCAACCATTCTGACTGGCATGAAATGGTACCTCAGTGTGGTTTTGATCTACATGTCTCTGATAATGAGTGATGTTGAGCATCTTTTCATGTGTTTGTTAACCATCTGTATGTCTTCTTTGAAGAAATGTCTGTTTAGTTCTTTGGCCCAGTTTTTGATTGGGTCATTTATTTTTCTGGAATTGAGCTGCAGGAGTTGCTTATATATTTTTGAGATTAGTTGTTTGTCAGTTGCTTCATTTCCTATTATTTTCTCCCATTGTGAGGGCTGTCTTTTCTCATTGCTTATAGTTTCCTTTGTTGTGCAGAAGCTTTTAAGTTTAATTAGGCCCCATTTGTTTATTTTTGCTTTTATTTCCAATAATCCGGGAGATGGGTCATAGAGGATCCTGCTGTGATTTATGTCAGAGAGTATTTTGCCTATGTTCTCCTCTAGGAGTTTTACGGTTTCTGGTCTTATGTTTAGATCTTTAACCTATTTTGAGTTTATTTTTGTGTATGGTGTTAGGAAGTGTTCTAGTTTCATTCTTTCACAATTGGTTGACCAGTTTTCCCAGCACCACTTGTTAAAGAGATTGTTTTTAATCCATTGTATATTCTTGCCTCCTTTGTCAAAGATAAGGTGTCCATAGGTGTATGGGTTTGTCTCTGGGCTTTCTATTTTGTTCCACTGATGTAATATCTATGTCTTTGTGCTAGTACCATACTGTCTTGATGACTGTGGCTTTGTAGTAGAGCCTGAAGTCAGGCAGGTTGATTCCTCCAGGTGCATTCTTCTTTCTCAAGAAGTTTTCACCACAGTAATTAGAGCAGAAAAAGAAGAGGAATCCAAACTGGAAAAGAAGAAGTAAAACTCTCACTGTCTGCAATGACATGATCCTTTACATATAAAACCCTAAAGACTCCACCAGAAAATTACTAGAGCTAATCAATGAATATAGTAAAGTTGCAGGATATGAAATCAGCACATAGAAATTCCTCACATTCTTGTACACTGATAATGAGAAAATAGAAAGAGAAATTAAGGAAACAACTCCATTCACCTTTGCAATGAAAAGAGTAAAATACTTAGGAATATATCTACCTAAAGAAACTAAAGACCTATATATAGAAAAAACATAAAACACTGGTGAAAGAAATCAAAAAAGACACTAATAGATGGAGAAATATACCGTGTTCATGGATCGGAAGATTCAATATAGTGAAAATGAATATACTACTCAAATCAGTCTATAGATTCAATGCAATCCCTATCAAACTGTCAATGGTGTTTTTCAGAGAGCTAGAACAAATAATTTCACAATTTGTATGGAAAAAAAAAAAAATCTCAAATAGCCAAAGCAGTCTGTGACTTCTTTACAAACTTGTCAAGATATGCAATCCACCTCTATACCTTTCCCCAATCTATTTACATTATTTTTATTCATCCTCTTATTCTTAATTTTCTTTTTATCTAGCTTAGATTGCTAACTCGTGAAGATTCTTTGCTGGTCTTTTTTTTCCAAATCTTAAAAAAAAATTCCAGTATTAAGTGAACATAATTCTGGATAATCTCTGCACTGGCACATAAGCAAACTAGTACTTCTAGAAAAAAGCAAATTGTTTCCACCATTAATGTGTGGAAAAAATAAATATTAATAAGCCATTAGAGAGACTAAGTGGTATTACCATCTCTTTAATCATTCTCTCTACAAAGACTAAATCAAATCTTTATTTTTTTTTAGTCTGAAACTTCTAAGTACTTGTATCATTCTCTGAAGATTACCTTTGCTTTCTGATTTAAAGAGACAATAGAGGTTATGAGATGCAGACTCCTTTGTTATGCAAAGACTTAACAAAAATAATACCTGTATCTAGTAGTGTTTGCCCAAGTTGTTGTCTCAAAGAGTAGAATGCATGCAGCATTAGCAGCTCTTGCATGAGCTGGTGGGAAGATGCTACCAAGTGTTAAGAGCTTTGGTATAATGAATCCTCCAAGTAACTCACACCCTAAAGGAGAGTTCTTCCCTGAGTGACAAAAAGGGAAACTGAGTATGTGATTTATTTTAAGTACCAGGGTAAGAAATTACAGTCCTGGAGTTGTGGATAAGGACAAAACAAAAGAAAACATACTTGAAGGGACAGCAAGTGACCAAATAGGGCTCTGGTGGTCACAGATGTAAAGAACCTCAGAAACATCCATCAAACACTCTTTCTCAAAGGACAGAGATTCACCCTGTGAGCAACATTAAATTTTAGTCAGACAAAAAGTTTGGGAAAAAAGCCAGAATTAATAGAAAAAGAACAGAAAGTACAAAGTACAATGAGTGTAAAATACAACATATAAATTAGAGAACATTTTCTTGAAAGGAAGTATCTATATAGATTTACGAAGATCTAGAAATAAGAATGGGGAAGGCAATGGCACTCCACTCCCGTTATCTTGCCTGGAGAATCCCATGGATGGAGGAGCCTGGAAGGTTGCAGTCCATGCGGTAGCAGAAGCTAGGACTCGACTGAGTGACTTCACTTTCACTTTTCACTTTCATGCATTGGAGAAGGAGATGGCAACCCACCCCGGTGTTCTTGCCTGGAGAATTCCAGGGATGGGGTAGCCTGGTGGGCTGCCATGTCTGTGGGGTCGCACAGAATCAGACATGACTGAAGTGACTTAGCAGTAGCAGCAGAAATAACAAGGCATACATAAAACAACAAAAATATTCAAACCGAGATGCAGCTAACAGATATTGAAGAAACTACACAGGTCCTATTTTGAATGCTTCATGATGATAATAGATTAAAAAAAATGTTGAACTGTGAAAATTTGGAAAATATCCTGGCTTTACTACCCTCTTCAAGGAGAAATAAAATTATTCAAACACTAAAACCAAAAGGTTCAGTTTAGTTCAGTTAAATCACTCAGTCGTGTCCAACTCTTTGCCACCACATGGACCATAGCACGCCAGGCCTCCCTGTCCATCACCAACTCCTGAAGCTTACCCAAACTCGTGTCCATTGAGTCAGTGATGCCATCCAACCATCTCATCCTCTGTTGTTCCCTTCTCCTTCCTTCAGTCTTTCCTAGCATCAGGGTCTTTTCAAATGAGTCAGCTCTTTGCATCAGGTGGCCAACGTATTAGAGTTTCAGCTTCAACATCAGTCCCTCCAATGAATACTCAGGACTGATCTCCTTTAGGATGGACTGGTTGGATCTCCTTGCAGTCCAAGGGACTCTCAAGAGTCTTTTGTAACACCACAGTTCAAAAGTATTAATTCTTCAGCACTCAGCTCTCTTGATAGTCCAATTCTCACATCCATACATGACCACTGGAAAAACCATAGCCTTGACTAGACAGACTTTACTAGCAAAGTAATGTCTCTGCTTTCTAATGTGCTGTCTACATTGGTTATAACTTTCCTTCCAAGGAGTCTTCCTTTCTTTCCAAGCATCTTTTAATTCCATGGCTGTGATCACCATCTGCAGTGATTTTGGAGCTCAAAAATATAAAGTCTGACACTGTTTCCAGTGTTTCCTCATCTACTTGCCATGAAGTGATGGGACCACATGCCATGATCTTAGTTTTCTGAATGTTAAAGTTTAAGCCAACTTTTTCACTCTCCTCTTTCAATTTCATCAAGAGGCTCTTGAGTTCTTCACTTCATTGCCATATGAGTGGTGTCACCTGCATATCTGATGTTAGTGATATTCCTCCCAGCAATCTTGATTCCAGCTTGTGTTTCATCTAGCCTAGCGTTTCTCATGACATACTCTGCGTATATGTTAAATAAGCAGGGTGACAATATACAGCCTTGACATACTCTTCCTGATCTCAAAACTATTTATCATTCCATGTCCAGTTCTAACTGTTGCTTCCTGATCTGCATATAGATTTCACAAGAGTCAGGTCAGGTGGTCTGGTATGCCCATCTCTTTCAGAATTTTCCAGTTTATTGTGATCTACACAGTCAAATACTTTGGCATAGTCAATAAAGCAGAAATGTATGTTTTTCTCAAATTCTCTCACTTTTTCAATGATCCAGCAGATGTTGGCACTTTGATCTTTGGTTTCCCTGCGTTAAAACCAGCCTGAACATCTGGAAGTTCACCGTTCACATATTGCTGAAGTCTGTTTTGGAGAATTTTGAGCATTACTTTACCAGTGTGTGAGATGAGTGCAGTTGTGTGGTAGTTTGAGCATTCTTGGCATTGAGACAAAATAAAGCTGAACCAAATTTAAAGTCATGAAAATGGGGGATGCAGATCATATGAAATCATTTATTTAATATGTTTAAATTAAATAAATTAGCAAAGCTATATGGGTCTTAAGATAATTTAAACTGTTATAAAGGGAATGCCTTGAGAATGAGATATCTTGACCAGAGAATGATAATTTGAGAACTGACCACAATCACTAAGTGTTAAAAATTAAGACTGATTTTAGAAATGAAGGTTAAATTAGGGGAAAATGAAATCAAAATATATACCACAAAAAGCATGGTAAATAAATTAGAGGATCACAAAAGAAACTTACTTAACTTATATGCAGAGTACCTCATGAGAAACACTGGACTGGAAGAAACACAAGCTGGAATCAAGATTGCCGGGAGAAATATCAAGAACCTCAGATATGCAGATGATATCACCCTTATGGCAGAAAGTAAAGAGGACCTAAAAAGCCTCTTGATGAAAGTGAAAGAGGAGATTGAAAAAGTTGGCTTAAAGCTCAACATTCAGAAAACGAAGATTATGGCACCCGGTCCCACCACTTCATGGAAAATCGATGGGGAAACAGTGGAAACAGTGTCAGACTTTATTATAGGGGGCTCCGAAATCACTGCAGATGGTGACTGCAGCCATGAAATTAAAAGACACTTACTTCTTGGAAGAAAAGTTATGACCAACCTAGGTAGTATATTCAAAAGCAGAGACATTACTTGGGCGACTAAGGTCGGTGTAATCAAGGCTATGGTTTTTCCTGTGATCATGTAGGGATGTGAGAGTTGGACTGTGAAGAAGGCTGAGCACCAAAAAAATTGATGCTTTTGAACTGTGGTGTTGGAGAAGACTCTTAAGAGTCCCTCGGACTGCAAGGAGATCCAACCAGTCCATTCTGAAGGAGATCAGCCCTGGGATTTCTTTGGAAGGAATGATGCTAAAGCTGAAACTCCAGTACTTTGGCCACCTCATGCGAAGAGCTGACTCATTGGAAAAGACTCTGATTTTGGGAGGGATTGGGGGCAGGAGGAGAAGGTGATGACAGAGGATGAGGTGGCTGGATAGCATCATGGACTCGATGGACGTGAGTCTGAGTGAACTCAGGGAGTTGGTGATGCACAGGGAGGCGTGGCGTGCTGCAATTCATGGGGTCGCAAAGAGTTGGACACGACTGAGCAACTGAACTGAACTGAACTGAAAGGAAACTTACAATGTTAAAAATTTTTTAAAAAACATGATTTTTAAAAAGGTGATAAAGAGCATAAAGAAGGTGCAAGATGCATATTTGGGATCCTTATAAAGTCAAGTCAGTTCAGGAATTCAGGGCAGGTATTTAGCTAACAGAATAAAACTTTTCTGAAATATTTCATAAAAGGAAATATTTATCTACATATTTGAAAGTAAACTATGAAACTCCATTCATTAAACATATCGTTATTTTATTGAAAGATTTCTAATTTATTTCCTAGCAGGTCTACTCTCTTCATACATGGACTAGAGATCACATTTATGAGAGTAAATTTATTTTGAAGCATAACATTTTCTCATGATGTCTCCCTTTTTGAGTGATTTTTCTTAGTTTTTAAGTAGTTGTCATCTCTATGAAAACCGTAAAAAGTTATAGTTATGTCTAAATGTATAGGAAGTAAATTATTCATGAGAATGAGACTACCTTAAAGCTTTCTCCAAAACAAGTCAAAGACAACTAAACCCTTTGCTCATATGTTTATATAATCTGTTGTCTTATTCTTTCAAGGTTTCGTTCAAGCAGTTGCATTTTTTTAAGGAATTTGATCATTTACATGTATGGAGGAAAACTATCCCAACATTTGCTTTTTAATTAGTTCATTCAGTTTGCTGAGCCTGCTCTTCTCTCTTCGTTTCCTAATTATGACAGTGAATCTAAAACAGATGCAGAATGAACATGACCTACTTGAAAATTCGACAGCTAGGACTCTAGTTTTGAGGAGTCTTATCAACACTAAGGAAACATCGATTCAAGTGGATTCCAGTATTCAACTGAAGTCATTAGTACTGATTGATGTCAAGCTTTTACCTATTTATCTTATTTATTGAATGACCCATTATTTTCTAAATGGTAACAGGGAGAGGGTGGAGTAAGAAGATACAGACTCCAGTACAAAGGTACTGAGAGCTTCCTGCTGAATCAGAACTATTGTCAATTAAATATTTATTAGCATCTTTTCTCTTATATGTACATAATAACTCTAAGTGAATACCTAAAATTTAAGCATTAAAATAGAATTAGATATTAAAACTCAGTTCCAATATTTCCTTTAGGGAATTTCCCATGATGTATTATTCCATGCCTGGGATATTTTATTTATGTGAATATTAATTATAACTTTTAAAATGATCATGGAAGATATATCTTCTGATCTATGTTATGCTTTATTGCTCAGTCGTGTTTGACTCTTTGAGACCCCCATAGACTGTAGCCCGTCAGATTCCTTTGTCCATGGGGATTCTCCAGGCAAGAATACTGGAGTAGGTTGCCATGCTGTTCTCCAGGGGATCTTCCCAATCCAGGGATCAAATCCAGATCTCCTACATTGCTGGTGGTTTCTTAGCTTCTGACATCTAGGATATATCAAATGTATATTCTCATGTTCTTGTGCTAGATGCAAATTAAATATGAGTAATTCAAATTAAAATTTCCATGAATGTATCATTTCACAAAATGAGCTTTACAAATTCCATATTTTATGCAGTCCTAAGAAGAAAAACAAAATGCTTACCAAGCTAAATGATGCTGAAACAGTTTACCAGCTGAATGACGGCAGTCAGCAATTAACAGGCAAACTTTGCAGAACTAACCAAGATATTTAAAGGAAAGGTACACTACAAATATTATTTAAAAAGGAAAATGTCTCTCATTCTTTTCTGATTTCAGAATAGAAAAATAAAAGTAAGGAAAGAAAATTTTAAAGTCAAATCAACAGAACACATTTTAAATTTTATAGAAATAACAGTAAAATAGTGTTATGAACACTTAACTTTTCATTTTTAGAATTTAGAATAG
>SJYC01115528.1:0-10450 GCA_006408675.1 Madoqua kirkii | reverse complement strand
ATTTGCCTTGATGTGTTTCTCCTTGGGTTTATCCTGTATGGAACTCTGTGCCTCCTGGACTTGATTGACTATTTCCTTTTCCCTGTTGGGGAAATTTTCAACTATAATCTCTTCAAAAATTTTCTCATACTCTTTATTTTTCTCTTCTTCTTCTGGGACCCCTATAATTTGAATGTTGGTGCATTTGATACTGCCCCTGAGGTCTCTGAGACTATCCTCAGTTCTTGTCATTGTTTTTACTTTGTTCTGCCCTTCAGAAGTTATTTCCACCATTCTGTCTTCCAGATTACTGATTTTCTCTTCTGCTTCACATATTCTGCTATTGCTTCCTTCTAGAGTATTTTTAATTTCAGTAATTGTGTTGTTTGTCTCTGTGTGTTTACTCATTAATTCTTCTAGGTCTTTGTTAATCGATTCTTGCATTTTTTCCATTTTGTTTTCAATTTTTTAAAAAAATCATCTTTACTATTATCTTGAATTATTTTTCAGGTAGTTTGCCTATTTCCTCTTCATTTATTTGGAGTTGTCTTTGACTTTGAGCTTTTAAATCAAGCATGAATATTTTAGTTTAACAAGTAATTTAAAATTTTACATATATAAATCATTGTATCACATAATAAACATACTCATAGGATACATGGAATTTTACCATAAAATTCTACCTCCTGTGGAACTGCTTTATCCTAAGCAAATGCCATTGATTGTGAAATCCTGCTTTTTGATCAGAGTACCTGAGTTATATGATGATTTGCTAAAAAGTTTAAAAGTACTATTTAGGAAAATTCAGCTATATATCTTTGTTAAATACAAAAAAAAAAAAATCAACACTGTGTCACAGGTCTTAGAAAGAGTACATTTTTTTTAAATATATAAATTACAGCTCAATAAAGACAATTTAAGAAAAACACAGAAAATCATTGTTTTTAAGATTTTTGGTATTAATTGTTTAATTTAATTGTGAATGCTATGCTAGGCATTGGGACATAAGGGTGAGCTATCAATATTAGCAATGAAAAAGACACTTTCTCTTTCTTTTCCTGAGATATTCATTTTATTGTGGGAGAGATGTTGCACACATCATTCAAATATTGACATTATGAAAAAGAAGCTTATAATTCCTATAAATAATTTGATGGTAAAGAGAGGCATGTAGGAACAAAGGCATCATGAATTGATGAATAAGTGGTGGTCTGGAGAGATTTTCAGATTATTCTTAAGATAAGAAGAATAACCATATGATTCAGCAATCCCACTCCTGGGCATATACCCAGAGAAAACCATAATTCAAAAAGATACATGCACCCTAGTGTTCATTGCAGGTCTATTTACAATATCCAGGACATGGAATGTCCAACCTAAATCCATCAAGGAGATTTAAGAAGGTGTATATATTCCATATATACCTTGGAATTGCACTCAGTCATAAAAAGGAATGTGATTTATTTACACAGATGTGAATGGATCTTGAGACTGTCATACAGAGTGAAGTAAGTCATAAAGAGAAAAACAGATATCATAGTTAATGCACATATGTGGAACTCAGAAAAATGACATGGATGAACTTATTTGCAAAGCAGATATAGAGACACAGAGAACAAACATACAGATACCAAGTGTGAAAGGAAGGTGGGATGGATTGGGAGAAGGTATTGACATATATGTTATTATGTATAAAATAGATAACTATTGGGAACCTTCTGCATAGAACAGGGAACTTACACGGTGTTCTGTGGCAACCTAAATGAGAAAGAAATCTGAAAAGAGAGGATATATGTATACATATAGCTGATTCACTTTGCTATACAGCAGGAACTAAAACAACATTGTAAAGCAACTATATTCCAATTTAAAAAAAAAGATTGGAAATACTAAAGAGGATGAAAATTAAAGAGTATATATACCTTGGAATTGCACTCAGTCATAAAAAGGAATGTGATTTATTTACACAGATGTGAATGGATCTTGAGACTGTCATACAGAGTGAAGTAAGTCATAAAGAGAAAAACAGATATCATAGTTAATGCACATATGTGGAACTCAGAAAAATGACATGGATGAACTTATTTGCAAAGCAGATATAGAGACACAGAGAACAAACATACAGATACCAAGTGTGAAAGGAAGGTGGGATGGATTGGGAGAAGGTATTGACATATATGTTATTATGTATAAAATAGATAACTATTGGGAACCTTCTGCATAGAACAGGGAACTTACACGGTGTTCTGTGGCAACCTAAATGAGAAAGAAATCTGAAAAGAGAGGATATATGTATACATATAGCTGATTCACTTTGCTATACAGCAGGAACTAAAACAACATTGTAAAGCAACTATATTCCAATTTAAAAAAAAAGATTGGAAATACTAAAGAGGATGAAAATTAAAGAGAAACAGTATGAGCATCCTAAAGAAAGACCCTCATGCACAGCCCTGTGATCTAAGTAAGCCAAAATGCCTGACAAACGGAAAGATAACCAGGGAGGCTGGGACTGCAGAAAGTGAGCAAGAGAACAGCATGAGATATGAGTGTGCAGAGCCAGACAAGGCTGTCTTTACGAGTTATGTGAAGAAGTTTGATTTTTATCCTAAGAACATTGGGGAGCTCCTGAAGGATTCAGCACAGTTGTTGGTGGTGGTGGTTTAGTTGCTAAGTTGTGTCCGACTCTTGCGACCCCAAGGACTGTAGCCTGCCATTCTCCTCCTGTTCATGGGATTCTCCAGGTAAGAATACAGGAGTGGGTTGCCATTTCCTTCTCCATTCAACACTATTCAGATGAATTAAATTTTCATGGGCCACAGTGAAGGTAGGTCAAGTGAAGAGAAGTGAATGATGGAGCAGATATTTAGAAAATAAAAGTCTACAGTAAGATGAGATGATAAGCCATCTTTAAACATCTTCCAAATCAAGAGAATGAAACACTGGAGGTCTCATGTCAGGCTGGGCATCAATGGTACCTATTTTGTTATGAAATTAGAGAACATGCTTCAAAAGACAAATTCTCTGTTCTCTGGACAGAGGACTCTGGGTAAAGAAGTGTGTTGCTGAAAACTGGGGTTTTTATGCACTATTTCAGAAAAGGAAATGGCAACCCAATCCAGTGTTCTTGCCTGGAAAATCCCATGGATGGAGGAGCCTGGTAGGCAGCAGTCCATGGGTCACGAAGAGTTGGACACGACTGAGCGACTGCACTTTCACTTTTCACTTTCATGCATTGGAGAAGGAAATGGCAATCCACTCCAGTGTTCTTGCCTGGAGAATCGCAGGGGCAGCGGAGCCTGGTGGGCTGCCGTCTATGAGGTCGCACAGAGTCGGACACGACTGAAGCGACTTAGCAGCAGTAGCAGCAGCAGCATGCACAATTTAATTCGATAGAAATCAAGAAACTTTTTCTTTGAAAATATGTATAGGTCACACTTCTAACTAATTCAGACTTCTCTTAATTTCAATTTATCTGCTACTTTTTTGTATTAAAAAGTTTACCTGCATTTAATAGAAGTTAACTCTGATAGCTTACACTAAAATAACACAGCCCTTTCAGAGGAAAGACTAGCTGTTGAGAAACTAGATTAAATGAGTTCCCAATCTCTCCATCTCTTTCTTGTGTCTTCCAAGTGTCTTTCTTTTCACAGACACTCCTCAATTTTCTTAGTGAAATGTGACTGCTATCAAGTTTATATGTTTGATAACTTGATAACAGTTTGTAAAGAATGTCCAATACTTGTCTCATTAGCCACAACTAATCTGTTATATGTCAAATGCCTTTGGGGATTCCTGTTGTCTGGGGAAATGGAAGCAGTTGGCAGTTAAGAGGGTAAACTGGAGTAAAGTATTAGTCACTGCCATGTCTGACTCTTTGTGATCCCATGTGCTGAGGCCGCTCAGCAGAAAGAGTAGAGGCAGTGGAACTTCCCTCAGCAAAGCCGAGGGTTCCCGAGGAGAGGTGAGCCTGCTGTCCGCCAACCCAGCCCCTCGGCGAATGGGAGACAATCAGGCCCAACAGGCGTTCCAGCAAAGCAGTTCCACTTTATTGCTGCAAACTCCCAGCTTATATAGGCAAGCAGGGAGGGGTTAGGAGGGGCTTTCCATATGTTGCACCAATCATGTTAAAGGTCAAATCCTCATGTGCATGGAAATCAAGAGAGTCAATCAAAAACTTTGACAAACACAGACCCCACCCCTATCACTTCCGCCAGGAGCCAACTGTTTCCAACTGTCTCCAACTGTCAAGCTAGCCCCTTTTTTTCTTTTCTCCGAGTTTTCCCATTTAGGGCCCCACACCCATGGTCTATCCGTGGACTTCTCCAGACAAGAATACTGGAGTGGGTTGCCATTTCCTTCTCCAGGGAATCTTCCTGACCCAGGGATCACACTCAGGTCTCCTGCACTGCAGGCAGATTCTTTACCACTGAGCTACCAGGGAAGCCCTAATAAACTGAAGTGAGAGGACATTCCAAAAAGTTTTCTTATGTTACATGTTGATAGCTTTCTTTCCCTGCCTGCCTGCCGAGTCACTCCGGTCATGTCTGACTCTGTGATACTCTCACCTCCTTCACGTCTTTATTTAGATGATATCACCTTGGTAGGCCATCTCTGAAATCAGGAACACAACAGCGGTGCACATGCTCACCACTTGTATTCAACACAGTATTGAAAGTCCTAAATTCAGCAATTAAAGAAGGAACAGAAATAAAAGGAAACAATATTGGAAAGAAAGAATTATGTGTCACTGTTTGCAGATGACATGAGACTATACTTAGGAAATCTTAAAGACATCACCAGAAAACTGCTCAGTTCAGTTCAGTTAATTACTCAGTCGTGTCCAACTCTTTTCGACCCTATGAATCGCAGCACGCCAGGTCTCCCTGTCCATCATCAACTCCTGGAGATTACGCAAGCTCATGTCCATTGCATCAGTGATGCCATCCAGCCATCTCATCCTCTGTCGTCTTCTTCTCCTCCTGCTTCCAATCCCTCCCAGCATCAGAGTCTTTCCAATGAGTCAACTCTTCACATTAGGTGGTCAAAGTACTGGAGTTTCAGCTTCAGCATCAGCCCTTCCAATGAACACCCAGGACTGATCTCCTTTAGAATGGACTGGTTGGACCTCCTTGCAGTCCAAGGGACTCTCAAGAGTCTTCTCCAACACCACAGTTCAAAGTTATCAATTCTTCGGTACTCAGCTTTCTTCACAGTCCAATTCTGATGTCCCTACATGACCACTGGAAAAACCATAGCCTTGACTAGATGGACCTTTGTTGGCAAAGTAATGTCTCTGCTTTTTAATATACTCTTCCAGAATCAAGATTGCCAAGAGAAATATCAATAACCTCAGATATGCAGATGACACCACCCTTATGGCAGAAAGGGTGAGGAACTAAAAAGCTGAAAGAGGAGAGTGAAAAAGTTGGCTTAAAGCTCAACATTCACAAGGAAAACTACTAGAACTCATCAATGAATTCAGTAAAGTTGAAAGATTCAAAATAAATATACAGAAATCTGTTGCATTTCTATACACTAACAACAAACTATCAGAAAGAGAAATTAAGGAAGTAATTCCATCTACCATTGCATTTGAATACCCAGTTTACAGGTGACCTCTCAAATTATCTAAGCCTTCTTCCTGGATACTGATTTTATTCCTAGTATTCTTGACTTTAAATGTGTTTATCTTTTTCTATTATATTTTAAAATTCACTATTATATAAATTTTCTGATAGCAAGGACTTTGTTTGGTTTTGTTTATGTATCTTCAGTATATAAAACAGAGCTTGGGACATAGAAGAATTTTAGTAAGTAATCAATGAATAAGTGAGCCAATGAATGAATTTACTTTTCTCCACTCAGTGAATCCTTAATGCATATGCTTTGTGTGGGTATATATATATGCATATATATATACATATTCTAATATCATTTAATAATAACTCATTATTTGTCATATCAATATAAATTGAAATCACACAGTGGCAATTTTTCAGTAACAGCAAAATTTACAAACAAAAGAAATAAAGGATGACAAAGATGTGAGGGCATCAGAGTGGCTTTCATTGCTTGTGAGTGAGTGAGTGAAGTCGCTCAGTCGTGTCCGACTCTTTGCGGTCCCATGGACTAGTAGCCTACCAAGCTCCTCCGTCCATGGGATTCTCCAGGCAAGAGTACTGGAGTGGGTTGCCATTTCCTTCTCCAGGGTATCTTCCCGATCCAGGGATCGAACCCGGGTCTTCTGCATTCCAGGCAGACGCTTTAACCTCTGAGCCACCAGGGAAGCCAGGGGTAGAAGAATTTAAATCAAAAGATTTAAATGTGCTTTCTTATTTACCTAACCATTGTACTTAAAGAAAAAGTATATTCTAAGGATATAGTCATATTTGAAAATCTTTATTTTCAGTTATATTAGACCAAAAAAGATTTATAATTGTAACACATTTGAAACAACTGTTTATCCATAAAGGATTAGTAATATTTATTTTGTGCCATAGCTGGAGTGTGATGCTAGTGATGCTATTATTGAAAATATTGTGAATGTTAAATGATAACATGGAAATAATTTACATATTTTGTTAAATGAATCAAAGCAAGTTATAAATTAATTTGCACAGTCTGCTCTTTAAAATAGACCATAGCCCAATAGTTTTTGATCACTGTGTTTCTTCTGAATTTAACCTTACAATAGGTCAAAATAAATTCCCCTCTCACAGACAAAAAGCATGTGATAAATGCTAATGTCAGTCATTTTTCAGTTATGTAACACAGCTGAATGATCTTCATTTGAATCTCTTGGTGTCTTCTCTTCTAAGACATTTCATGTTCTAGCTTTCTCCATTCTTGACCTTTTTTATATGCCTTTTTTTCCTTTTTAATTTCTCCCATGTCAGAAGTAATATCTAAAATTCCATTATTGAGTCTTTTCCTTCTTTCTCCTTCTGTTCAATGACAATAGAAATTTATTCATGTATTCATACATGAATTCTTTCAACACATATTTATTACTTAAATATTCCAGGCATTGTGCTCTATGCTGAAATACAGTCTGAATAATTAAGACTTACTTCTATGAACTGATTGTGTCCCCTTCAAATGCATATATTGGAGCCCTATCCCTAGTAAAATAGGATTTGGAGATGGGGCCTTTAGGTGGTAATTAGGTTTAGTTGAGGATGAGGGCCTCATGACAGCGTTAGTGCCCTCATAAGAATAAGCACCATATCAAAGAACTGTGCTGCTTAAAATGATGTTGGCAAGTCCTCTTCTTATCCTTCTATCTTTTAGTGGCCCTTGGTACCCTTTCTTTATATCTCTTCCTTCCTTCCTTCTTCCTTTCTTTCCCCTCTCCCTTTCTTACTTTCATTTCTTCTTTGTGTCTTCCCTCCTACCTTCATTTATTTTCCTTCCTTCAGGAGATTTAAGCAAAAAGACCTGAATTATTATGCAAACCACTGTACTGTTAAGTAGGCAGTGTTTGGTGAACTGAAGACTAGAGAACTTCATCAAGTCATCATTTAAGACCCATAATGTCCCTGAAAAAATCTAGTCCTTCCCTGCAAGCCAACAGCAGAACTCAGAGTCTTCTGGACCATACAGGGTCAGATTAATGTCCTAATTAGCAATAGGAAGGGAATGAGGACTATCAAAGGACTTAGGATTCTCATAATTTCCTTAGGCAAATGGGAGAGCACAGAAATAGGACTTCCTGAGTACCTGAGGGATATTCGGGTGATGCACATGGAGCATGTGGCAGAGATGAAATATTTTGGACCGTAGAAACTGCCAGGGCCATGAATCTGGAAAGAACATGAGGCAGCACAATTAAGCTCCTTAAAATGTCTAACACACCTGGGACTTATGGTGAATATCACACTCATGATTATGTTCAGATGTTTGAGGATGAACTCATTTAAGGAAACTATCAGATCTCCAGCTATCAAAGAGGGAACGAAGTGGGTAGAGTTTGAGTTAAAGAATCACGAAGCAGTTAGAAGCTTGAAGTTAGATCAAAGAGACAATAGCTTAATAACCTTCATCCTGTCATGAGGTTTACACATTCAAATTTCCAGCACAGAACTTTATTCTGAATGCCACATTTATTTATCTAATTGCCCACTCAGTCAAGATTCACGTTTGAATGTCTAGCAGAAATTGTGCATATAAGATGTTCAAAACTTTACTGATTCTCTCCTATAAGTTACTTCTCCCATATGCTTTTCCATCTCAATAAATGGCCTTTTGATTCCTGTTTCTAAAGTCAAAACCCCTGAATTCATTCTTGAAATCTTTCAATCTCCATGTGTAGTTTATCATGAAATCATGCTAATTTTGCTTGAAAATATATCCAGAACGTAACCTCATCTCACCAGCTCCAAAGCATTATTATTTTTACCTGGGTAACTGAAATAGCCTCTTCATTAATCTGCCCTGCTTTGACATTGCTCCCACCTCTCAAGAGTTAGGTCATTCTCTTAAAACGTAAGCCAGATCACCTTATTCCTCTGCTCAAAATTCTTCCAAGAGTTCTCACCTGACTCTGAGTAAAAGCTTTAAGACCATCAATCATCATCTCTGTTCCATCAGCTCTCTTATCTCATCCCCAACTTTGCTCCTTCTCCCCTAGCCCTTGATATTACCCCAGTGTGCAAAGCACTTTCCTCCATCAAGGAATTAGCAATTGCTGTTATATCTACCTCAAATGGTCTCCTCTAAATCTTTCTAGAACAGTGTCTGGCGCACTTCAGTTCAGTTCAGTCACTCAATCATGTCCGACTCTTTGTGACCCTATGAATTGCAGCACACCAGACCTACCTGTCCATCACCAGCTCGCAGAGTTCACTTAAACTTAAGTCGGTGATGCCATCCAGCCATCTCGTTCACTCTCGTCCCCTTCTTCTCCTGCCCCAATCCCTCCCAGAATCAGAGTCTTTTCCAGTGAGTCAGCTCCTTGCATGAGGTGGCCAAAGTACTGGAGTTTCAGCTTTAGCATCATCCCTTCCAAAGAACACCCAGGACTAATCTCCCTTAGACATTAAAGATTTATTAACTTAATTAAGGAGTCAGAGAAGAATCTCCCAAGAAAGTAACATTTTATCCAAGATCAGAAAAATAGAATACTAAAGATGAAATGGGGTGGGGGTTGATTAGGAAAGAGAAACACTGGTAGAGGGAATAGCATGTGCACAGGTCATGAGGCAGGAGTGCACACTGTTTATGTATTTGAAACATGATAAAGAGAAGGGGAGTAAATATAAAGCTGAAGAGAAAAATGTGCTGTGCTTAGTCACTCAGTCATGTCCAACTCTGTGACCCCAAGGACTGTAGTCTGACAAGCTCTTCTGTCCATGGGGATTCTCCAAGCAAGAATACTGGAGTGGGTTGCCATGCCCTCCTACAGGGTATCTTTGTGACCCAGGGATCAAACCTAGGCCTCCTGCATTGCAGGTGGAGATAAATAGAAGCACAATTATATGAAGGGATAAAACTAATACATAGAAATGCATGTTATACCTTTCTAAATAAAATTGTTATTACTTGCCTTACTGTTCTCTCAGACAACCAGGAATTAAATATTTGGAGTACCCTTAGTTCCCCTGTTGCATATATTTAATCATCTGATCCTATAAATCTGGTGACCTCTCTTTTCGTAAACTCTATTGCTTGTATTACTACCACTGATTCTTTAACTCATCTCTGTATCCCCTTTTCTTAGACTATTTTAATAACATTGATGCTTCACTGCTTCTGAATTCCCTTCTTTATCAGAAGCATACACAACTGCCTCTGGTAGATTCTTTATTTAAATATATATATATATATATGTATTTGATTCTGTCCCATCTAGCTCACTAAACTTCAGCAATTCTACTTTCACTAAGTCAACGCTCCTGATTTTGGCATTCACATTTCATCAGCAAGCATTCTTAGTCTACCTGACATTACTTCTCTACCATGCTGCACTCTCTACCAAACTGGATTTTTCCAGAGTCTAATGCACCTTAATAGAATTTTCCAAATGTTACATATTTCATCCATCTGGTCATCTATTGAACCATATTTATTGAACATATCTATGCTTCTATGTGTGTTGCTCAAAATATCTGATATCCTACTCCACTTTCATCTGTTAAATTACTGCACATTTATCAAGATCTTTCTCATATAGCTCCTTTTATAAGACCACTATATAAGTTCAGCTTTGGTTATCCTACTGATAATAGTATATTTAGTCTTTGAATCCCCATAGCACTTTATGCTTTCTGGCTATATTATACTCTGATTTTAATGTAGTTATTTATTTTATGTATTAAACAATGTAGTGAGCATAAAATTATACTGCAAATAGAATTTCAAAGTAAATGTAAGACTTCATTTTGCCATTATTACTATCAATATTAATCTTCTTGTCACTGCTGAAAGTTCATTAAATATGCATTATAATGTACAGTTTCTCTCAGTGTTT
>SJYC01115527.1:0-17032 GCA_006408675.1 Madoqua kirkii | reverse complement strand
ACAGAAACATTATTTTTTACAATAGTGTCAGAAAAAGAAGTGCTCAAGTCTAAATCCAACAAATTATTCATTGGATCTATATACAAAAAAACTACAAATATTAATAAAATAAACCTTGACACAGACCTTTATGCAAAAATGAACTGAAAATGAATCATACATTTAAAGGTAAAATGAAAACATAAACTTTCTTGCATAACATACAAGAAAAAAATCTATATGACTTTGGATTTGGTATTGAGCTTTTAGATAAAACACTAAAATATAATCCATAAAATAATAATTAGATGTGTAAGATTTTATTAAAACTAAAAGCTAATTCTCTGAAAAAAGTGATTTTGAGAAAAGACAAAGGATTTATTGTGAAAGCACATATATTTGTACAGCATCTGTATGAGCTCAGTTGCTCAGTTGTGTTTGACTCTTTTGCAACTCCATGGACTGTAGCCCACCAGGCTCCCTTGTCCATGGGATTTCCTGGGCAAGAATAACAGAGTGAATTGCTACTGTATAGTACAATACTATCTGATTCTATTTGATACCATGAAAATAGATAGATAGATGACAAGATACTTTTGTCAAAACTCATAGAATTTGTAGCACAAATAATGAAACTTGATGTGTACAAATTTAAAAATCATTTAAGAATGATTTGGGGAATCCAGGGTGGGATACAGATAGCCAACTAAATCAAACTGTTTTACAAATGTATGATGCATCCTTATTGAAGGGGAGTTGGGAAAAGGTGTTGACTTAACTAACCTTTAAAATGAGTCTAGTTCTTTGCAGTATCCAGTTCTTTGTGAACCCATGGACTGCAGCATACCTGGCTTCCCTATTCTTCTCTATCTTCCAGAGTTTGCTCAAGCTCGTGTCCTAATGGTGGTGCCATCCAATCACCTCATTCTCTGTCATCCCCTGCTCCTCCTGCTCTCAATCTTTCCCAGCATCAGAGTCTTTTCCAGTGAATCAGTTCTGCCATTAGGTGGCCAAAGTATGGAAGCTTCAACTTTAGCACCACTCCTTCCAAGGAATATTCAAGATTGGTTTCCTTTAGGATTGACTGGTTTGATCTTCTTTCTGTCCATGGGACTCAGAAGAGTCTCCTAAAACATCACAGTTCAAAACTATCAGTTCTTCAGCACTCAGCCTTCTCTGTGGCCCAACTCTCACATCCATACATGACTACTGGAAAAACCATAGATTTCACTATAAAGACCTTTATCTGAAAAGTAATGTCTCTGCTTTTAAATATACTGTATAGGTTTGTCATAGCTTTCCTTCCAAGGAGCAAGTATGTTTTAATTTCATAGCTGCAATCACTGTCTGCAGTGGTTTTGGATCCAAAAAAATAAAGTTTGTCACTGTTGTTCTTTTGGGGAAAAAAAAGCTGTTTTCAATTTTTCCTCATCTATTTGCCATGAGGTGATGGGACTGAATGCCGTGATTTTAGTTTTTTGAATGTTGAGTTTTAAACTAGCTTTTCCACTCCCCTCTTTTACCTTCGTCAAGGGGCTCTTTAGCTCCTTTTCATTTTCTTCCATTAGAATGGTATCATCTGCAATCTGAGGTTGTTGATATCACTCATAGCCATCTTGATTCCAGCTTGAATTTCATCCAGCCTGGCATTTCACATGATATACTTTCACCGACTTGATGGACATGAGTTTGAGCAAGCTCCAGGAGTTGATGATGGACAGGGAAACCTGGCATGTCCATGGGGTCACAGATTCGGACATGGCTGGGTGACTGAACTGAACTTTGAGTGTAAGTTAAATAAGCAGGTTGACAATATACACCCTTGATGTACTCCTTTCACAATTTTGAACAAGTCTGTTCCATGTCTAGTCCTAACTGATGCTTCTTGACCTTCATACAAATTTCTCTGGAAGCAGATAAGGTGGTCTAGTATTCCCATATCTTTCAGAATTTTTGACAGTTCATTCTGCACAGTCAAATGCTTTCTTATAGTCAATGAAGCATAAGTATATATATTTTTTCTGGAATCCCTTTGCTTTCTCTATGATCAAACAGATGTTAGCAATTTGATCTCTGGTTCCTCTGCCTTTTCTAAATCCAGCTTGAACATCTGGAAGTTCTTCTTTCACCCACTGGTGAAGCCTAGCTTGAAGGATTTTTAGCAATACCTTGCTTGCTAGCATGTGAAATGAGAAAAAGTGGGTGGTAGTTTGAACGTTCTTCGACATTGCCCTTCTTTAGGATTGGAATGAAAACTGACCTTTTCCAGTCCTGTGGCCACTGCTGAATTTTTCAAATTTGCTGACATATTGAGTGGAGCACTTCATAGCATCATCTTTTAGGATTTTAAATAGCTCAACTGCAATTCTATCACCTCCACTAGCTTTGTCCATAGTAATACTTCCTAAGGCCCACTTGACTTCACACTTCAGGTATCTGCCTATATGTGAGTGACTACACCACTGTGGTTATCCGAGTCATTAAGATCTTCCTTTGTGTTTTTTCCACCTCTTCATAATATCTCTGCTTCTGTTAGGTCTTTGCTGTTTATGTCCTTTATTGCACCCATCTTTGCATGAATTATTCACCTGATATCTCCAATTTTCTTCCAGACATCCCTAGCCTTTCCCATTCTATTGGTTTCCTCTATTTCTTTGCTTTGTTTCGCTACCCTCTGGAAATCAGCATTTAGTTGGTTATATCTTTCCCTTTCTCCTTTGGTTTTCAGTTCTTTCCTTTTCTCAGCTATTTGTAAGGCCTCCTCCAACAACCATTTTCCTTCTTACATTTCTTATCTCTTTGGGATAGTTTTGGTCACTGCCCCTGATACAATCTTATGAACATCCATCCATAGTTCTTCAGGCACTCTATCAGTTCTAATCCCTTGAACCTATTTGTCACCTCTACTGTATGATCATAGGGATTTGATTTAGGTCATACTTGAAAGGCCCAGGCCTTTCTCGACTTTCTTCAATTTAAGTCTGAATTTTGCAATAAGGAGTTCATCATCTAAGCCACAGTCAGCTTCAGGTCTTGTTTTTGCTAACTGAATAGAGTTTCTCCATCTCTGGCTGCAAAGAATACAATCAATCGGATTTCAGCATTGATCATCTGGTGATGTCCATGTGTAGACTTGTCTTATGTTTTGTTGTGGTAGGATGTTTGCTATGACTAGACTGTTCTCTTGAGAAAACTCTATTAACTTTTGCCTTGTTTCATTTTGTACCTCAAGGCTAAACTTGCCTGCTTCTTTATGTATGCTCTTGACTTCTTACTTTTGCATTTCAATCCCCTGTGATGAAAAGAACATCCTTTTGATGTTAGTTCTAGAAAGTCCTGTAAGTCTTCATAGAACCATTTGACTTCAGCTTCTTCAACATTACTGCTTGGGGGATGGACTTGGATTACTGTGATATTGAATGGTTTGGCTTGGAAATGAACAGAGATCATTCTGTCATTTTTGGATTGCACCCAAGTACTTCATTTTGGACTCTTTGTTGACTAAGAGAGCTAATCCATTTCTCCTAAGGGATTGTTGCCCACAGTAGTAAATACAATGGTAATCTGAATTAAATTCACCCATTCCCATACATTTTAGTTCACTGATTCTTAGAATGCAAATGTTCATTCTTGCCACATCCAGTTTACCTTGATTCCCAGACCTAACATTCAGGGTTCCTATGCAGCACTGTTCTTTATATCATCAGATTTTACTTTCACCACCAGACACATCCACAATAGATTTTCATTTCCGCTTTAGTCTAGCCTCTTTATTCTTTCTGGCGATATTTCTCTGCTTTTTCTCAATAGCATATTGGAGCATTTTTATACTGTTCATGGGATTCTCAAAGCAAAAATGCTGAATAGGTTTACCATTTCTCCTCCATTCCATTTCTTCTGATTTTTTGTCAGAACTCTCTATCATGACTCATCTGCCTTGGGTGGCCCTGCACGGCATGATTCATAGTTTCATTGAATTACACAAGACTGTGATCCATGCGATTATTTTGGCTAGTTTTCTGTGATAGTGGTTTTTGTTCTGGAGAGAATGCAATTATATTTCTTGGTTCTTATAAGAGGCTCATGCCAGCTTCTTGATGGGAGGGCTAGCTGTGGAGTAGACTGCATCCTGCTCTGGTGGGCAGGGCTATGCTTGGTAAATCTTTAATCAAGTTTTCTGTTGATGGGCGCAGCTGTACTCTTTATTAGTTGACTGGCCTGTGGCTGCCTAGTCCTGAAGTATGCAGATTCTATAGTAGGGTGAAAGGTGACCTCCAAAAGGAGTTATGCCATCATGGACCTCTCATTACTGCTGCCGCCAATGCTCCTGACCCTGCAGCAGGACACTTCTGTGACCCATGTATCCACAGAAGACCATCAAACACTCACAGATAAGTCTGACTCGGTCTTTTGTGGGTCACCCTCCTTCCCCTGTGTCCTGGTGTGCACAAAATTTTGTTTGTGCCTTCCTAGTGTTTCTGTTTCCCCTGGTCTTATAGAAGTTCTATAATCAAATCCTGCTGACCTTCAAAGTCAAATTACCCAGGGATTTCCAGGCTTTTTGCTGGATTCCCAAGTTGAGAAGTCTGATGTGCAGCCTAGAACCTCACAACAGTGCGAGAGCTTCCTCTTAATAACTGTTCAGTTTGCAGATCGCCCACTTGGCAGCTCTATGGTAGGGATAATGGTGACCTTCTCCAAGAGGACTTATGTCAATATGCTGCACCTCCCAGGACTGTTGCTACCAGTGTTCCTGTCCCCATGGCAGGCCAGTGCTTACTGATGCCTCTGCAGGACTCCCTCAAACACTCATAGGCAGATCTGACTCAGTCTCTTGTAGGAGTCACTGCTCACCTCTCCTTGTTCCTGGTGTGCTCAAGATTTTTGTGTGTGTGTGTCCTCCAGGAGTCTCTGGTGGGTATGGGGTTTTATTTTAACATGATTGCCACCCTCTCCTACAGTCTTGTGGCTTTTCCTTTGTCCTTGAATGTAGGGTATCTTTTTTAGTGGCTTCTAACATCCTCCTGTCAATGATTTTTCAGCAGCTAGTTGCAATTTTGATGTCGTCACAGAAGAAAAGTGTGCTCTCTTAGAAGACAGCACCTTTCATCTGGCTATTTCTGAATTATGTTCTTTTATTAGTAAGGTATTGATCTATAAGTAAAACGTTTCTTTGTGTTCTATGAGCAGTTCTTTCACAGAGAAGAATCCAATTCTGGCTCCATGTTGGAAACTGGTTTTTTTTTTTTTTTTTTACTTGATTTTCATTGCTTTTGTATTATAATTATACACTCTGCACCCTACCCCTCTGCCTTACTGTAAACTAAAGTTCTTTTATTCAGCTCATAGATAATCTGACCCTGCCCACCTGTGAAAGGGGCTTCCCTGGTAGCTCAGCTGGTAAAAAATCTGCCTGCAATGCAGGAGACCTGAGTTTGATCCCTGGGTTGGGAAGATCTCCTGGAAGAGAGCATGGCAACCCACTCCAGTATTCTTGCCTGGAAAATTCCCAGGGACAGAAGAGTCTGGCAGGTTTCAGCCCATTGGGTTGCAAAGTCAGGCACGACTGAGCAACTAAGCACAGACGTGTGAATGACTGTAAGAAAGAAGAGATTAACATACCGCTTCCAAAGGTTTGCCCTTCACAGATATGTTTCATAAGACTGAAAACCTTTTCACTTTACTTCCCCACTGCCTCTCCCTCTCTATTTTGCCTTTTGCCTTTAGTTCTGCATTGTTCCTCTCTCTGGCCCTGTAAAGAACTTGGCTTCCAGACTTTGACAAGATGGTTATTTTAAGATGTTAGTCTGCCATCTTCTCTGTCAGCTGGCTCTCCAAATAAAGTTGTATCCATTGCCTCTACACCTCATCTCCTAGATTTATTGGCCTATCATGCATTGAGCAAAACACACTTGGACTCAGTAAAAGCTCTAACACTTTAGAGGAACAATCTTGTAGGAATGAGCCCTTAACACATGGAAACTGATGTTCTCCACAGGTAGACAGTATCAGAATTTAGTTGACTACAGGATACCCGGCTGAAGTCCAGAGCATCTTAATGGTGATGGAGCAACTCCACATCTGAAATTGGGAAAAGACTCATTTTATCATGTGTGCTAGAGTTGATATAAATGATTGAAAAACTGTGAGAGGATTTCTTACTTTGAAAGTAAAAGATTACAAATAAGCAAGAGGCTAAAATTGAAATCATTTTCCTCAGATTTGGACTCAAACCTATTCAAAGCCAAGTTTGGGACTCTAACCCATGTGACTGGGACATGAACACAACCAAAAACTAGTTTAATACTTTAACCCACATAACTGGGACTTGAACCCAGCCAAAACCCATGGTACTTGGTTTTAGGACCTAATGAAGCTCGGTTTCTTAATGTCTCATCACAGAAAGAATTCAACAACAGACAAAGAGATAGGTAAGAAGTGGACTTATTTAAAGAAAAACACATTCACAGACAGAGTGTGAGCCATTGAAGATGGAAAATCTGGCAGCCTCAAAATATGCCATGGTTAGCTTTTATGGGCAGGGTAATTTTATAGGCTAATAAGTGGGAGGATTAATCCAAATGTTTAGGGGAAGGGGTAGAGAAAGTCTTTTGATATTGCTTTGGAACTGTCATGGTACCTCTGGATGTGTCATGTAGCTTGCTGACTGAGTGTCAAGTTCTAGTCAAAGTTGACTTGGCTGCCATTTTGGACCCATTTTATTCTAATCAGCTTATGTTGTATACTTGAGCTGTATCATTTTTTCAGAAGCTTTTGGTCTGCCCCTTTCTCTCTTGTTTCAGAATGATCAGTGTGATACTATATTGTGTTTGGATATGTCAGTATCAGTTCACATTTCACTTAATATAATAGACTCATATTAAAACATCTATAGATATGTATGCATACATTGGATAGTATATGCACACATTTTCGCTTGCTATGTCAGCTGAGAGGGCCTAGTGGCAACCATACATACACCATTAGTATGAATACAACTAGTATTTGCACCTTTACTGTAGATCTTCTATCAAAGAAATCAGAACTCTCTGGAGAAATGATGGATTTCAGGGCTGAGGCAGAGAATATACACAATTGGCCTGGAGCAGCTTGTAGAATCAGACTAAGGAAGTAATCACAAAAAAAAAAAGGAAAAAAAAAAAATACAAGCTCACGTTAATGAAGAAAGTCAATGGGACACAGCATTCAACTGAAAGAACTCCAAGTGGCCAAAGCTGGAACAATCTGAGTAACTCAATAAATAATGTAGTATATTATTTTAGACCAAAGTGAAAAATAAACAAGCACCAGTCCATACTCATTTAACCACATTATTGAATAAACATTTATTAGACTCTCCTTTAGGAGCAGAGTCTAATCTCCTGTGCAGAAGAAATTTCCAAACAATGTATGTAACACTCCCCTCTCAATTATGTGGACTGTCACTGTCCCCTTAAATGTGGATTGTGCAGACAGAGTGACTTTCTGTCAGAGATTTCAGTACAGAAAGGGGTGGGGAGAAGAATAATTTTACAGTAGAGAAAGCTAATGAACAATCAATCCTTCAGCCCTGTGATCAAGTTTAACATCAATAGTGATAAATCAAGCTCTTAAGATAAAACTTTGGAATGTGATATGCCTCTGTGATCTTCCTTTCCAAAACTCAAAACTTCAGTCTGATTGTGAGAACAACATCAGATAAATTTCCATAAAGGGCATGCTCCAAAATCCCTCTCAGCACCCCTCACAAATGTGCTAAAATTTCAATTAATGTCCCTGACGTAACAGACATAGGTAAAATTCAAGAAGTCAGAAAAACAAAAGGAAAGGAAACACAAAGGCACAGAAAAAGAACAAAAATCAAAGCAAAAAATAAGGAAAAATGTAAAATGTGGGGACTCTATGGGGGAAGAGGGGAAAAGCTAGTTTAATAGTCAACTCACTATTTTATTCAACAGGTAAATAGTGTGGGACCACTCTGTGCTAAACAATATTCTAGCACTGGGAAAACAGCGCAGAAGAAATCAGACAAACCACCACATCCCCAAAATGTCAGTACACTGGGTAGGAAGACAGACCAGTAACTTCAGTGAGTAATGTGGTGGATCACTTGATGGTAGTTCCATGGAGAAGGAATAAGCATGAGAGAGGAGAGGTGCTAGTTTTACAAAAGTTTTCAGGGAAGGTCTCACTGGAAACTAATATTTGAACAAGGAAAGACAGGCAGGAGGATGAGCAGGGGCAAAATCTTGGGGTCTGAATGTGTTTGCTGTCTTTGAGGAACAATATGGACTCCTGAATGGCAATGCAGTCTGAACAGACACAAGTAGCACTGTGACTGCTGTGGAGTATGTGAGGGGCGCCTGCCTGTGTAAAGTGAGTTTAGCATTACACGAGAGCATTGGGATGCATCACAGATGACAAACGTCTAGCATTCTCTCCATCCCAGCATTTATTGCAGACAATGGTGATTAACCACACTCCACTTTCCAGGTGTGGCATAAGCCCTGTTGACGTCAAGTACCGCAGTCCACTGTCACCTACTGATCAGAGGTGATAGAGCTCTTTTCTGAAAGATAATGGTTTTCCTGAATGAAAAGGTGTCATATCAACCCAGTAGCTAACTGTCATCCAGAGGTGCCCTGGGAAAACAGGAACTCAGAAATAGGGACTGAATTAGAATATGGTGAAGGAAGAAAGTTGGCACCATATATAATAGCCAAAGTGGCAATGTGAGAGGTCACCAAGCACACCCAGCTAAACATCTCTCAGAGTGGACTCAAGGCACTGGAGGTCTGAAAAGGCACAGAGTGAATAATCCCTATTCCACAACGCCTGTAAGCTCTAGGCCTAGAACAACCTCTCTGGCCTCTCACTTTGCTTGCTCTTACTTCTGTTCTATGACCAACACTGCATTGTCATGCTTCTTGCATTTTCTTTAATTTAGTAAGTAACCATAGCCTTCTGTTGAAAACAAAGCCTTTAACTGTGTGGATACAATAAACTGTGGAAACTCTTAAAGAGACAGGAATACCAAACCACTTCACCTGCCTCCTGAGAAATCTGCATGCAGGTCAAGAATCAACAGTTAGAACTGGACATGGAACAACAGACTAGTTCCAAATTGGGAAAGGAGTATGTCAAGGCTGTATACACCCTGCTTACTTAACTTCTATGCAGAGTAAAACATGAAAAATGCCAGGCTGGATGAAACACAAGCTGGAACCCAGATTGCTGGGAGAAATATCAATAACCTCAGAGATGCAGATAATGTTAGAGCCTAACTGGAGCCAGGACAGGCTCTAAGGGGCAGGCTAGGTCTGAGGCTTAGTCTCTAGGAAAGCTGAGGCCCTGGGAACCCCCACAGACAGTGTAGCTTGACCAATAGGAAAAAAATCCCTTAAGAAAGCCCGCGCGTGTGGGAATCTAGCCAATTAGTAGGTGCCAAGAGACCCTTGCAACCAATCCGCCCTTACCAACTCCCTGTCTTTGTTCTAAGTCTATAAATACTGCTGTAATTCAGGGCTCAGGGCCCTCTTGCTTTATTCCACTGTGTTGGATGTGGCAGGTGTGCCCTAACTTGAGTTAGTAATAAATAAACTCCCTTCTTGCTTTTGCATTACCTTGGTGGACTTGTTCTCTCAGTATATCTGGGGATTGGACTCAGAGCATAACAACAGCACCACCCTTATGGCAGAAAGCTAAGAGGAAATAAAGAGCCTCTTGATGAAAGTGAAAGGGGAGAATGAAAAAGGTGGCTTAAACCTCAACATTGAAAAACGAAGATCATGACATTCAGTCCCATCACTTCATGGCAAATAGATAGGGGAACAGTGGAAACAGTAACAGACTTTATTTTCTTGGGCCCCAAAATCACTGCAAATGTTAACTGCAGCCACAAAATTAAAAGATACTTGCTCTTTGGAAGAAAAGCAATGATCAACTTAGACAGCATATTTAAAAAGCTATGGCTTTTCCAGTAATAATGTATAGATGTGAGAGTTGGACTATAAAGAAAGCTGAGTGCCAAATAACTGATGCTTTTGAAGTGGTGTTCAAGAAGACTCTTGAGAGTCCTTTGGACTGCAAGGAATCAAACCAGTCAATCCTAAGGGAATCAGTCCTGAATATTCATTAGAAGGGCTGATTCTGAACTTGAAGCTCCAATACTTTGACCACCTGATATGAAGAACTGACTCATTGGAAAAGATCTTGATGCTGGGAAAGACTGAAGGCAGAAGGAGAAGAGGACCACAGAGGATGAGTTGATTGGATGGCATCACTGACTCGATGGACACAAGTTCGAGCATGCTCCAAGAGATGGTGAAGGACTGGGAAGGAAGACTGGCGTGCTACAACCCATTGGGTCACAGAGAGTTGGACATGACTGAGCAACTGATCTGAACTGAACTGAACCACAGCCCTCTGTTGAAAACACCACTTTATTGAGGAAAAAAACCTATTCTTTTTTATTTGCATTCTGAACTTATAAAGTGAAAGTGCAGTCGCTCAGTCATGTCTGACTCTTAGCAACCCCATGGACTGTAGCCTACCAGGTTCCTCCATCCATGGCATTCTCCTGGCAAGAGTACTGGAGTGGGTTGCCATTGTCTTCTCCGGGGAAATGCATAGTACCTACTAAATACTGCATTTAAGTGTTAGCCAAATAAATAAACTGCATTAACATTCAACTTTTCATCAACAATTTTGGATGACAAAAATAAAAAGAACAATGCTTTCCAAGTTCTGAAGGAAAGCATGTTTCAAACTCAACCTCTGCCTAGCTAATGATTACTCATGATTACGAGCGAAGAATGGACTTAGAAAACTCACATACTACAACAGTACTTCTTAAGAATTCAGGTAAGAACAAAAACCAAGAAAGATGATTAAAAACAGTACCTCCAACTGCAGAAATTTTTAAAAATATCAAGAAGCAGCTTTCCAGCAAGGCTACATAACCAGGTGCCACAGCAGCAGAAATACAGCCTTCAAGCCTGTCTCAAATTATAAAGAGGACTTGATAGAATATCTGATATAAGAATCTGAATGGGGAACCATGTACAGTGGAAAACAGACAACACACAAAAAAGACAAACGTAGCAGAAAAGAAACAGAATCCTAGTACACAACCTAGATCTACATAGTGATAATAGTCACCAATACTACTTGATTTTTCAGCTTTTAAAACAAACTTGTATAGCCAAAGCCCTGACAATTTAATCCTGGATGCCAACAAGGGAAAGAGCACAGCTGACAAGCTTGGCATGAGGAGTAAGGACAGCAAGGGTAGAAAAGTTAATACCTAATCTCAGCATGTAAAGGGTCAAGGGGTACTCTGTAGAGGAGACAAAAAAGAAAACAACAACAACAACAACAACACTGTAGTTTATCAGTAGAAGAATAAAGGCACTGATTAGGGGGTGGGGTGGGGTGCGGGGGCCTCTACAAGTGACTACTCCTAACACAGCTACAACTCAACAGATACATCCAAAAGCAAAACATCAAACATAACCATGATACTCAGAGATATAACTAAAAATAAGTTTAAAGCAGTTATCCCTGCAAAGCAGAAAGGAGGTAAGATATAAAGTTAATAAAAGTTTTAAACGCAAAGGACATGAGCATTGTTTCCACAGTTTCTCTTTGAGAAAAACACAGGTAGTACTGGAAATTTCATCAGAACCATCCGTTTCGGTTTCTCCTCGGACGGAACTAAGCAAGGTCAAGATCTCACACTGAATAAAGCCTGGAAACCATCTACCTATCCCAAACGAAAACCTTTGTCCCTTCCCCCCAAAAAACCCTCACTAGCCTAAGCAAAAAGTTCCCAGTGTCGGCTGGACACTTCGTTCAAAAACAGGGCATCGTGTGTCCCTGAACCTCCCCAATCTGAAAACTGAAAGCACCACGGGTACCAAATCGAAACCGGACGGAGAAACCTGGAAACGAGCAATACGAAACGCCAAGAAACCAACAGCAAAGAGGCGTAGCACCGATCGAGCTCGCCCAGGAACCCTAAACATGTCAAAGGCAGGCTTGGCCCCCCCAGTCAGGCAACGAGGGAGGCGCCCCTTCGCGGACTTGAGTGCTGTGCGAGACCTTCCCAAGGTGCTGCTCTCCCCGCGCGACCCCTGACACGACAGCAACGGACTGCCTGTCCCTGAGCCGAAAGCCTCTCAGGCCGGCCGCCCGGGGAAGAGACAAAGCCTTGGGCGGGGTCTGCCGCCCGGGAACCGTGGGCAGCCCAGGGGCGGCCCTCGCACCGCCGAGCCGCTCCAGGGCCAGGAGTGCGAGCAAAGCAGGATTAATATATCTGTTGATATCTTGAGTGAGTCAGTTTTGTAATTTCTCCCAGTCCGATATGGTCCAAGAATGAAAGAGACTTAAAACATTGCTGTGTAGTATAAAATGGACACTTGATTGATGGAAAACTAAAACAGATTTTAAAAGGTTTTTCTACTGATGTTAAATTTATTCACCTTTGGGAGTATGGATAAGTACCATTTGATGGTACCAATTGATTCCAGGGGTGGGGGGAAGGTAAGTTCCCTTCTTTTCACTGAGATAGGCAACATCATTTAAATGCATATTTAAAGTAAAATTAAATAAAAAGTGTTGATAATGGAAGTGGCCTAAATGTAGCTAGAGTAACTGAAATCTTGGAACCAAAAGTCCCAAGTAAATTCATCTCTGACTTACTTCTGATGCCTTTGTCTGAGACTCACCAAAGGACTTTGGATTCCGAACCATTTCTGGCTTGCGCTTTGTGACTTTTTTTTTTTTTCCTCTCCTGCCTGGTAGATAGCTTCAGTTCAGTTCAAATCAGGTGATCAATCATGTCCTACTCTTTGCGACCCCATGAATCGCAGCACGCCAGGCCTCCCTGTTCATCACCAACTCCTAGAGTTCACTCAGACTCACTTCCATCGAGTTGTGATGCCATCCAACCATCTCATCCTCTGTCGGCCCCTTCTCCTCCTGCCCCCAATCCCTCCCAGCATCAGAGTCTTTTCCACTGAGTCAGATCTTCCATGAGGTGGCCAAAGTACTGGAGTTTCAGCTTTAATATCATTCCTACCAAAGAAATCCCACAGGTGATCTCCTTCAGAATGGAATGGTTGGGTCTCCTTGCAGTCCAAGGGACTCTCAAGAGTCTTCTCCAACACCACAGTTGGAGAGCATCAGTTCTTCAGCACTCAGCTTTCTTTACAGTCCACCTCTCATATCTATACATGTAGATAGCTTGGGTTACTACTAATCCAGGAAAGGGCTCTGAGTTTTATTATCTCAAAAGGTAATGAAAGTATTCTAACATTAAATAGTGGTAAAGGTTGCATAATTTAGTGAGTATACCAAACAACCATAAATTGTATAATTTAAAATGGAGAATTTTTGGTATGTGAATACAGACATCATTTTTTAAAATAAGTTGGCTATTTATGGAATTTAAATTCAATTCACTGTTTGTAGGTGACATGATCCTCTACGTAGAAAACCCTAAAGATTCCACCAGAAAATTACTAGAGCTAATCAATGAATATACTAAAGTTGCAGGATATAAAATCAACACACAGAAATCCCTTGCATTCCTATACACTAATAATGAGAAAATAGAAAGAGAAATTAAGGAAACAATTTCATTCACCATTGCAATGAAAATAATAAAATACTTATGAATATATCTACCTGAAGAAACTAAAGACCTATATATCGAAAATTATAAAACACTGGTGAAAGAAATCAAAAAGGACACTAATAGATGGAGAAATATACCATGTTAATGGATCAGAAGAATCAATATAATGAAAATGAGTATACTACCCAAATAAATCTATAGATTCAATGCAATCACTATCAAACTACCAGCGGCATTTTTCACAGAGATAGAACAAATAATTTCACAATATGTACGGAAATGCAAAAAACCTCGAATAGCCAAAGCAATCTCGAAAAAGAAGAACAGAACTGGAGGAATCAATCTGCCTGACTTCAGGCTCTACTACAAAGCCACAGTCATCAAGACAGCATGGTACTGGCACAAAGACAGAAATATAAATCAATGGAACAAAATAGAAAGCCCAGAGATAAATCCACACGCCTATGGACACCTTATTTTTTATAAAGGAGGCAAGAATATATAATGGAGAAAAGACAATCTCTTTAACAAGTGTTGCTGGGAAAACTGGTCAACCACTTATAAAAGAATGAAACTAGAACACTTTCTCACACCATACACAAAAATAAACTCAAAATGGATTAAAGATCTAAATGTAAGACCAGAAACTATAAAACTCCTAGAGGAGAACATAGGCAAAACACTCTCTGACATAAATCACAGCAGGATCCTTTATGACCCGCCTCCTAGAATATTGGAAATAAAAGCAAAAATAAACAAATGAGATCTAATTAAAATTAAAAGCTTCTGCACAACAAAAGAAACTATAAGCAAGGTGAAAAGACACCTTTCAGAATGAGAGAAAATAATAGCAAATGAAGCAACTGACAAAGGACTAATCTCAAAAATATACAAGCAACTCCTGCAGCTCAATTCCAGAAAAATAAACGACCCCATCAAAAAAATGGGCCAAAGAACTAAACAAACATTTCTCCAAAGAAGACATACAGATGGCTGATAAACACATGGAAAGATGCTCAACATCACTCTATCAGAGAAATGCAAATCAAAAGAGGTACCATGTCATGCCAGTCAGAATGGCTGCGATCCAAAAATCTACAAACAATAAATGCTGGAGAGGGTGTGGAGAAAAGGGAACCCTCTTACACTATTGGTGGGAATGCAAACTAGTACAGCCACTATGGAGAACATTGTAGGGATTCCTTAAAAAACTGGAAATAGAATTTCCATATGACCCAACAATCCCAGTGCTGGGATAACACATTGAGGAAACAAGAACTGAAAGAGACACGTGTACCCCAGTGTTCATCACAGCACTGTCCCTTTATAGTAGCCAGGACATGGAAGCAACCTAGATGTCCATCAGCAGATGAATGGATAAGAAAGCTGTGGTACATATACACAATGGAGTATTACTCAGCCATTAAAAAGAATACATTCAAATCAGTTCTAATGAGGTGGATGAAACTGGAGCCAATTATACAGAGTAAAGTAAACCAAAAGAAAAGCACCAATAGAGTATACTAACTAACCCATATATATGGAATTTAGAAAGATAGTAATGATAACCCTGTATGCAAGACAGCAAAAGAAACATAGATGTATAAAACAGTCTTTTGGACTCTGTGGGAGAGGGTGAGGGTGGGTTGATTTGAGAGAATGGCATTGAAACATGTATAATATCATATAAAAAATGAATCGCCAGTCCATGTTTGATGCAGGATACAGGAGACTTGGGGCTGGGGCACTGGGATGACCCAGAGGGATGGTATGGGGGGTTCAGGATTGGGAATTCGTGTACACTCGTGGATTCATGTTGATGTATGGCAAAACCAATACAATATTGTAAAGTAATTAGCTTCCAATTAAAATAAATTTAAATTAAAAAAAGAAAAATAAATAAATTCAATTTAAAACACTGAAAGATTAAAAATCATGATTTGAAGTCAGGTCAAGATGTCCAAGGGCTTCCCAGGTGACTCATAGGTAAAGAATCTACCTACCAATGTAAGAAAAGCAGGAGACACAAATTGGATTGCATTGAGAAGATCCACTGGAGATAAACTGGTTACTACTAATTCAGGAAAATCTACTTTCATCTACTTTATTAATCTGCATTAATCTACTTTAACTTTTACTAGAATTGTCTATTACAGACAATTCATAAAAAAGAAATCATATAATATGTGGTCTTTTATGACTGGCTTCTGTCAATTATGTTTACAAGGTTCATCCATGTCATAGCATGCATCAGTGCTTCATTTCTTTTCCTTGACAATTTCTTTGTATATGTAATATACAGACTAGTACATGTATAATACTTTGTATACATACGTATAGGTGGGATGAGTGAGTGGGAGAAAAGACATTTATTTAATGAGTATATATGACCAATCTCTGCATGCCTGGCACCAATCTAAATGTTAAGTGCAGGATGACAAATACAAAAAATATACGTATAGAGTCCCTGACTTTGTAGACCTTAGAGCCTGGAGGTGCGAGTGGCACATAAGGGGAAACCTGCCTCTGAGAGGTGGACCACAAGCCTAGTCTTCTACTGATGGATACAAAGAGGTGGTTATTGGACTTCTGGCATGCTTGTGTCATGTCATGTCTGACTCTTTGTGACCGCATGGACTGTAGACTGCCAGACTCCTCTGTAATGGAATTTTCCAGGCAAGAGTACTGGAGTGGGTTGCTATTTCGTCCTCCAGTGGATCTTCTTAATGCAATCCAACCTGTGTCTTCTGCTACTCCTATATTGGTAGGCAGATTCTTTACCTATGAGTCACCTGGGAAGCCCTTGGATCTCTTGACCTGACTTCAAATCATGATTTTTTAAAAAAATCTTTTAGTGTTTAAACTGAATTTAAATTCCAAAAATAGGCAATCTATTTGTTTTTTTAATGACATCTGTATTCACACACCAAAAATTCTCCATTTTAATTATACAATTTATGGATGTTTAGTACACCCAAAGAGTTGTGCATCTTTTACTATTTAATGTTAGAATATTTTCATCACCTTTTGAGGTAATAAAATTCTGAGTCTTTTAGCAAATATTCCCTAAATCTTTCCCTCCAGTCCAGGAAAACCATTAATCTGCTTTATCTTTTCCTAGAATTGTCTGTTACAGACAATGCATAAAAATGGAATCATATAATAAATATGTGGTCTTTTATGACTGGCTCCTTTTATTTATGTTTGTTTACAAGGTTCATCCATGTCAGAGCATGTATCCATGCTTCATTTCTTTTCCTTGACAATTCCTTTGTACAAGTGATATTATGATTTAAAATAGGAAACACATATTTGGCCTTCATTCCCTTTACAGCACAAAGCCACTAAAATCCAAATGTGCTTTTTGTTACATTAATGTGGTGGCTTTTTATTCTTCGAGCAACTAAGAATAAG
>SJYC01115522.1:0-23702 GCA_006408675.1 Madoqua kirkii | reverse complement strand
GTTCTGATGGTAGAGTTAAAAATAACAGATCCATAATTATATAATTAATGAAGCTAAATTTTTTAAATTCATTGATAGGAACATATAATCTGAGGTGCTGCTGCTGCAGCTAAGTCACTTCAGTCATGTCCGACTCTGTAGGACTCCATAGACGGCAGCCCACCAGACTCCCCCTTCCCCAGGATTCTCCAGGCAAAAACACTGGAGTGGGTTGCCATTTCCTTCTCCAATGCATGAAAATGAAAAGCAAAAGTGAAATCGCACAGTCGTGTCTGACTCTTAGTGACCCCATGGACTGCAGCCTATCAGGATTCTCCGTCCATAGGATTTTCCAGGCAAGAGTACTGGAGTGGGGTGCCATTGCCTTCTCCAATAATCTGAGCTAGTATCACTATTTTATTGTATTTTATTGTATTGCAAATATTTGTTTATATTTATTTATTTCCCAGCTTTGCATCATTATGTACTTAGTTGCCTCAGTCATAATCTGACTCTTTGAGACTCTATGGGGTGTAACCTGCCAGGATCCTCAGTCCATAAGATTCTCTAGGCAAAAACACTGGAATGGGTTGCCATGCCATGCCTCCAGGGGATTTTGCCAACCCAGGTATCAAATCCATGTCTCCTGAATCTCCACATTGCAAGAGATTCTTTGAAATTGAGACACTTTGCATCATTTATGTTTAACATGCTGCTTGGATCACAGTAGGCTGCTAATTTATGTTTGTTGATTTTATCTATGTATGCATTAATGAAAATCTCATCCTGCAACCATCAAAACAGAATCATATTTAGATCACAAGTCTAATCAAAATATTTTTTGTTCAATATCCACTTAAAATAATAAATTTGTGTGTAAAATATGGCCTTAAATTTCTGATTTTTGCGGGAAAAAATTTACCATGATGTAGAGTGTTAGCTGTTTGTCTTTGTAGGGCTCTTTTACACTGACTCTCCTTGTACTACTTCTCCAGTCTACTGAATTATTTATAGAGTCCCCAGCCTTGGGCCCAGGCCTAACTAACTATACTAAGTAGAATTAGAAAATTTTGCTGAAGATATTTGATAAATAAGAGCAGGGCTGAATCATAGAACCAAAAAATGGAAGTAATTATAAAAGGAATACAAAATTGAAGTGAAATAAAGCCAGAAATGTTAAATTTAGTAATTTGAATTTAATTTCAGAATGGAAAAGTTAGAAATATGTAGAAAATAGTTCAATATAAGTTATTATAGTATAGCTCTATTAACATATTTCATATTTTCCTGAAAGAACCAATTTGATTATTTTTAATATAGTATACAAAAAAGGTATTCTCCGGTGGCTCAGTGGTAAAGAATCTGCCTGCCAATGCAGGCGATTTGGGTTCAATCCCTGGTTGGGAAGAGTCCCTGGAGAAGGAAATGGCAACCCACTCCAGTATTCTTGACAGAAAATCCTATGGACAGAGGAACCTGGCAGACTACAGTCTATGGGCCCACAGAGCTGGGCATAACTTAGTGACTAAGCATGCATACAAGATGCAATTTAATTTTTCTTTTTTATGAGCTGTCTTATAAAACTCAATATACATATAAAAAGTTCTTTATTGAACTATATTTAAATTTTGTATTAAAGAATTGGCATATACACATAGCATATTCAAAACGTTTACTGAGTACCCTTTGCATTCTGGGCACTGTCTTGGTAGGATTCAAAGCCCTTTACTCAATAAGCTTCTAGACAATACGCAGAAATAATAAGTAGATAATGACAATACAAAATGTGAAGTGTTATGATGGTGAAGACACATAGAATAGGCACCTAAACTAAAGTGGAAATTTGGAAGGGCTTAGAGAGTCTTCTAAGAGGCATCTTGAAGGAGTTAAGTAGGTCTCATGGGGCTGGGGTTGGCATTGAGATCTGGGAAATCATTCTCTAAAAAGAAGCTGCAATTTGTAAAGTTTCAAAGTTGAGAAAAGGTATGAGCATATGGATGATATCAAATAATTTAGCATGACTGGAGTCACATTAGAAAATGATGAAGTAGGAGATTTGGAAGTGTCCAAATTCTAAAGAGCTTCATATACCTGCTAAGTTTTGCACTTAATTATAAGGCAG
Organism: Madoqua kirkii; assembly: GCA_006408675.1. Classification (NCBI taxonomy): domain Eukaryota; kingdom Metazoa; phylum Chordata; class Mammalia; order Artiodactyla; family Bovidae; genus Madoqua; species Madoqua kirkii. The sequence goes on along the minus strand of SJYC01115522.1, from coordinate 21,601 downwards.
CCAGTATCCATTGAATGTCTGTTGCAAGTGGTTATACATGATATACTTTGGCCTTTAAAAGAATTTCTCTGGGATTGAGGAGAATGTCTAAGAAGCGGCAAGATGATAATCAAGATATCAATCAAGGTATCAGTTAAGCAAGGGGTAATAATTCAACAAAGTCTGATACTTAGCTAAGCAAAATTAATGACATTAGTATGGAAAGAAGTAGATGAAATGAAATATTAAGAATATAGAATCTTCACAATTATGTGTCCAATTGAATATTGGTGGTGAAGTAAAATTTTTCATCTCTGGAATTAAAGATATTCAGATGCCATTCATTGAGACAGGAAACAGAGAGAGAGATCAAAGCATAAGGTGAGCTTTATTTTTACCTATGTTAAGCTGTAAAGAATTTTTTCACTATTTAAGTGAAAATAACAGGTAAGCCACTAGTTTTACTGGAAAGATTCAGATTATCTTATTCTCCTTTAAGATGATTGATTTAGGGTAGAATATGTAACCAAGTTCTTATCAGTTATATGTAAAACTAAATTTGCTGAGACCTCCTGGGAAAGATTCTCTTCTTTAATAAAAATAAATTCCTGTGGATAAGGCTTGTAACTTCTTTTCTGTCTGAACATAGATTTATAGGAACCTGATGCTTGGGACTGCAGATAGATTCTTTTGACCATTAGGCTAAAGCAAGTAAAAACACTAAAAAGTAGAGCCAGAGCCCTGATTTTCCTAAACTACTAAATTTACAAATTCTGGAATCATCCAACTTTGGATTTATTTTATATGAAACAATAAAAACACTTACTGCTTGGGCAACTTTTCTTTTTCTGTTATTTGCCCCTGAGAGATTTCTAACCTGACTGAAGTTTAAGAAGTGATTTGAAGATTATTCAGTGGAGTTAGTATAGGCAACTCTTTAAAAAGCTGAATGGTGATTAAGAGGGGAGAGGTATTATTTAGATAGAAGTGTGTTATCAAGGAAAAGTGTTCTTTTTAATGGGAGAGACTTAGGAATATCTAGATGCTAACATTACCAGAGAAGTTATAACTGACAGAGAAATTTACAGCAAAAGAATACAACAAATAGAGGTGACTGAGTTAGAAAAACCTTTGAAAGGATGAGACTTCTTTCTTTCTGATAGCAGTCAATGTGGCATGGGAGGATGAACATAAAGTTTAAATGGCAGAGAAACATCATTGATTTTATCACATTTCCCTCACAATTCTTCATTAAATGCTTTTATTTTTTTCAACACCAGAATAGAGTTTAAAGTTCTGGATCATCACTGATGGAGACCACTAGGTAGATTTTTCTCTTTCATTCATTGGAATAAAATGCTTTCCAGAAAAAAAAAAAAGTGTGTCTATATGTAAATATCCACATGAAGGAAAGCCTATGTGTTTGGAATAAGAAAGGCAGCAGCTGGTAGTGTCAGTAAATTGTCAAAGTCAGATTTCTTATGATCAGCTGGCTTATTGAAGCACAAACTGTTCCGGAGAACCCAGAAGTCAAATTGGTACCAGCTGGGGAGACATATATTAAACTGAAAGCCAAACTAAATAAAAAGATATAAGAAGAGGACAAGTTCTGAGTAGAAGAGAAAAATGTAGCATACCAAAAGAGTTATTTGATAGTTGTTTTTAAAGATACAACTGAAGAGGTTTGCATTTACAGCCTCAAAGCCCAAAAAGCATTCTCTCATTACACTCAAGGGAGGAATGGAAGCATTTCAGCTGGCTACAGTAGGAACATACCAAGAAACCTCAGTCTGTTATGTACACAATTTCCATAAACTGACATTCTGTGTTTAGCTGTTTCTTAACTGGATGGTACCAAGAAATGAAATCTAAGAGCCATCACTGTAATTAACTTGAGTGTACAATGGCAGCATTTGCCTTCCTCAAAGTCATGACTGATGCTAAACTGTTACTGAATACAGAAAATTTAGAATTAGTTCTTAAATGGAATAGCAGTAGATTGAAGGTCTGCTTTTTTATTTCAAAATACACCTCTCCTATAAGATTCTGTACATAGAAACCCATGCTATTAACATGATTTCCAGATGTACTTTTGGCAAACTTTTCATTTTTTATTTTAGCTAAACCTGTATCTCAAACCATGTGAATGACTATATATCACAGAACAGGACGATTTTGAGGCTGAAGGTTGAGACAGAAGATCCTAGTTGATTACATATTTAAATGATCTTTGGTTCCCAAATGATATGGAGTGCAAGAATAATAATGACTCCACCCATAGCTTAGTTTCTTTACATACATGCCAAAAATTCAAAAATTGAATTAATCACCTCCTGATTTACGTGATCTGAAAGCAATGAGAAACCAGTAATGAAGCTGTGGATCTTTCAAAAAGCAGTTAACCAGGTAGAGAGGAACTGGCGAGTGTTCAAAAAATATCTTATTTAATGTTTGACCAGAACAGTAAATTATTTTCAAATTATTTTCAGTGTATTAATACATTTCAATGTTTCAGTGAACTAGGAGGAATTCTATTTGTTCAGCTGGAAGATGTTCCTCTTGGCATAATACCAAATTTACAAAAGCAGTGAAAGAAAGTGAAAACATTTTGAGTGTTTTGAGTGTGAGGAAGTAATAGGCTCCTCTGTCCATGGAATTCTCCAGGCAAGAATACTGGAGTAGGCTGCCATTCCCTTTTCCAGGGGTCTTCCTGACCCAGGAATAGAACCTGTGTCTCCCGCATTGCAGGCAGAGTCTTTGCTGTCTGAGCTACCAAGGAAGCTTTAAAACATGACACAAAGTATATATTTTCTACATTTTTAGGTTTCTGAGAATGCTATTCAGATTTTCCATGTAGCTGAAAACTTGAAAAGTGTTTGACTTTGCTATAAGGGAGGCATTTGCGCTTATGCTAGTAACTGGAATATGTAACTGTAACTGCCTTTCCTGCCACTTCTCTTACTCTCCTTCCTCTCCTGTTTATATTGTTGTAACCTATTACTGTAATGTTAAATTGTCATTAATCTATCAGTGACTCCAAGTTGCAAAATAAACGAATAAAAGCTTGTGGGGAACAAGCTAGCACTTAAAAAAAGAACAAAGATTTTTTTAAAGTTTTGAAATTATTTCTTATATTTTCATTTTGTAAAAGTCATAGATATTTTAAAAAGTGCAAATTGCAAGACGAGATAATGAAAAAGTAAAATACTATCTTCCATCATCTTACTCCCTAAAGATAACCAGTAATGATATAAATTTTTCTAGCCTTTAACATTATGAGTAGGCTTTCAAATTTAAAACATTTAGTGTAATACTTTTTGTATAATTTGTATCATGGTACTTCAGTAAAAATTATCTGAAAATATTGTATATTTTATATTTATTTCTATATATATGCCCCTCTTTATAACAACTCTATAATAGTCTGCTTAGTGAACATTTAAAATGATTATAATCTTTCACCATCATAAGTATTGATGATGTTTATGTAAGATATTGAAAAACTGGTGTGATAGTGGACTAAGGCATTAATGACGCCAGAAAGTTCGGACTCCTGCACTAAAAGATCTGCCTTTACAGAGAAGCTTGCCAGGGCTGAGAGCCATATTTTGGAGTTCACTTGTTCCAGGCCAAAATTTACCCTTCTGTCAAACCCTACTTTTTCTTGATATGAATATAAGCTGGGTATAAAATAAAAAGAAGCTCTTGTATTCTTGGAAGTTTACTCCACTGGGCAATATTCAGTCAAACCTTTGGAGAAGATTGTTATCAAAAAAAAAAAAAAAGCAATGTTGGAGAAATGAGGTTGAACTGCTAGACACTTGCTCCATAGCTCTAAATTCCATTGATGATCCTGTTAGAATTGCGGACAGATTCTTTACCAGCTGAGCCACCAGGGAAGCCCATTAGACTGTCTACTTTGGGGAATTTTTCTAATTGTAACATCTTCTCTTAAAATATAAATTTCATGAGAGCAAGAATGTCTATACAGAATCTTGAAAAATTCCTTCACAATGCTATTTAACACATGTTGACTATGTATAAAATCAAATCAGTCAATCCTAAAGGAAATCAACCCTGAATATTCACGGGAAGGACTGTTGCTGAAGCTGAAGCATCAATACTTTGGCCACTAATGTGAAGAGCCAACTCACTGGAAAAGACCCTGTTGCTGGGAAAGATTGAAGACAAAGGCAGAAGAGAGCAGCAGAAGATGGGGTGGATAGATAGCATTGCCAACTCAGTGGGCATGAATTTGAGCAAACTGGAAGATAGTGGAGGACAGAGAAGCCTAGTGTGTTGCAGTTCCTGTGAAGTCACAGAGTTAGCTATGACTCAGCAACTTAACAACAACAACAATGGAAAAAAAGCAGTACCTATAAGCCTTTCCATTGGAGAAGGAAATGGCAACCCACTCCAGTGTTCTTGCCTGGAGAATCCCAGGGATGGGAGAGCCTGGTGAGCTGCCATCTATGGGCTCACACAGAGTCAGACAAGACTGAAGCGACTCAACAGCAGCAGCAGCAGCAGCATAGGGCATATATGCTATAATGGATTAAATATAACAATACTATAAATTTAGGGCCTTATAAAAGTAAAGAAATATAAAATAAGTAAATATGTCATTTAAGTAGATATTCTCTTCCTTCATCACCCCAAACTTGAGAAATTATGTGGAGTGGCATGCATGAGTCTTTTCAAATTTCTCTGGAATAGCAGAGCATCCAGATGAATGATGTTGTGCCTGCTCAGTTGGAAAGCTGCTAGCTTTTCCAAGAAGCTGTTCTTTTTTTTTCCTTAGTGCCTTTTTTGCTGCTGTTAGAAGGACTACTGATAAGAATTTAGGTTAAAATTAGATTATCAGTTAAAAGGAATGGTAAGTAAATAGAACATTTACCTGAAAAATAGTTCTGAGGGTATCTTATAGAATTATGTAATATAGTTAAAAGAGTACCTTAGGGTCTAGATTTATTGGAGACTTGAAGCTTTGAATTGCATCTCTTAACGTTTGGGTTTGGTTCACTCCAAAACTGAACATTTACAAGGACATATTTTACATATTATTCCGTCCTTATGATGGGTGACAATATCTTATTCTTTTCACATAAATCCATTAAATTGAAATACTAGCTTAATTAGTGGATATGTACCAATGTTGCTATTAAAAAGATGCTTGCAAATTTTGTCAACACTACTATTACAGAACCCTCCATTTTTACTATCCAGGGTATCAATAGTTCATTCTCTCAGCCATGTCCGACTCTTTGCAACCCCACGAACTGCAGAATGTCAGGGCTCCCTGTCCATCACCAATCCCCAGACTCCACGCAAAACTATGTCCATTGAGTTGGTGATGCCATCCAATCATCTCATCCTCAATCATCCCCTTCTTCTCCTGCCCTCAATCTTTCCCAGCATCATGGTCTTTTCAGATGAGTCAGTTCTTCACATCAGGTGGCCACAGTAATGGAGTTTCAGCTTCAACATCAGTCCAACAATGAGCATCAGGACTGATCTCCTTCAGGATGGACTGCTTGGATCTCCTTGCAGTCCAAGGAACTCTCAAGAGCCTCCTCCAACACCACAGTTCAAAAGCAACAATTCTTCGGCATTCAGCTTTCTTCATAGTCCAACTCTCACATCCATACATGACCACTGGGAAAAGCATAGCCTTCACTAGACAGACCTTTGTTGACAAAGTGATGTCTCTGCTTTTTAATACGCTGTCGAGGTTGGTCATAACTTTCCTTCCAAGGAGTAAGCATCTTTTAATTTCATGGCTGCAATCACCATCTGCAATGATTTGGGAGCTCCCAAAAATAAAGTCTGATACTGTTTCCACTGTTTCCCCATCTATTTGCCATGAAGTGATGGGACCGGATGCCATAATCTTCGTTTTCTGAATGTTGAGCTTTAAGGCAACTTTTTTACTTTCCTCTTTCACTTTCATCAAGAAGCCCTTTAGTTCTTCTTCACTTTCTGCCAAAAAGGTGGTATCATCTGCATATCTGAGGTTAATTGATATTTCTTCCAGGAATCTTGATTCCAGCTTTTGCTTTTTCCAGCCTAGTGTTTCTCATGATGTACTCTGCATATAAGTTAAATAAGCAGGGTGACAATATACAGCCTTCACATACCCCTTTTCCTATTTGGAACCAGTCTGTTTTTTCCATGTCCAGTTCTACCTGTTGCTTCCTGAAGTTAAAATGGTCTTCCCCAATGCATCTTATACTCCAGGGAATTCTCCTAAGATGCCACATTTCTCATATTTCTATATTTTTATTAATGCTGTACTCTTACCCACATTTTCAAGACTGATAAGTATCTTCTTTTCTTTAAGACTCAGCAAAGTGACATATCTTTGGAAAATCCACATGCTAAAAAGCATCTTTATCAAAATATTTATGTCACTTTATCATAATTAGTGTCTATTGTCCTAATTAGAACATAGGTTCTTCAAAAACAAATTCTTCTAGGGTGTTACAGAATAAGAATATTTAGTCTACAAGTCTAAAACTTGATGTTTTGAATATGTATCAATATATTAACTAGTCTAGAATTAAATTTGATGATGTGTTTAAAAGTACATTTCAACTTTAATATCTCATGGTTATATAATGGATCATTGGTTAAGACAGGTCAACAATTAATCTGAAATGGCAGAAGTTTACCGCTTCTTACTCCTTCAGTCCTATTCGATTGCTCAGTTTTGTCTGACTCTTTATGACCCCATTGACTGCAGCAAGCCAGGCTTCCATGTCTATCAACAACATCTGGAGCTTGCTCAAACTCACATTCATCAAGTTGGTGATGCCATCCAACCACCTCATCCTCTGTGAACCCCTTCTCCCCCTGCCTTCAATCGTTCCCACCATCAGGGTCTTTTCCAATGGGTCAGTTCTTCACATCAGGTGACCAAAATATTAGAGTTTATATCAGCCCTTCCAATGAATATTCAGGTCTGATTTCCTTTAGGATTGACTGATTGGATCTCCTTGCAGTCCAAGGGACTCTCAAGAGTCTTCTCCAACACCACAGTTCAAAAACATCAGTTCTTTGGCTATCAACTTTCTTTATAGCCCAGTTCTCACATTCATACATGACTACTAGAAAAACTATAGCTTTGTTGGTAAAGTAATGTCTCTGCTTTTTAATATGCTGTCTAGGTTGGTCATAGGTTTTCTTCCAAGGAGCAAGTGTCCTTAAATTTCATGACTGCAGTCACCATCTGCAGTGATTTTGGAGTCAAAAAAAATAAAGTCTGTCACCAGTTCCATTGTTTTCCCATCTATTTGCCATGAGTGAGAGGATGCCATTTAAGCCAGCTTTTTCACTCTCCTCTTTCACTTTCATCAAGAGGTTATTTAGTTCCTCTTTGCTTTCTGCCATGTGGGTGGTGTTCTCTGCGTATCTGAGGTTATTGATATTTCTCCCAACAATCTTGATTCCAGCTTGTGCTTCATCCACCCCAGCATTTTGCATGATGTACTCTGCATAGAAGTTAAATAAGCAGGGTGACAATACACAGCCTTTACATACTCCTTTCCCAACTTAGAACCAGTCTGTTGTTCCATGTCCCATTCTAACTGTTGCATCTTGACCTGCATACATTTTTCTCAGGAGACAGTTGAGGTGGTCTGGTATTCCCATCTCTTTAAGAATTTTCCACAGTTTGTTGTAATCTACACATCAAAGTCTTTTTCATAATCGATAAAGGAGAAGTAGATGTTTTTCTGGAACTCTCGGTTTTCTTTTGATGATCCAGTAGATAGATGTTGGCAATTTGATCTCTGGTTCCTCTTCCTTTTCTAAATTCAGTTTGAACATCTGAAAGTTCATGGTGCTCTTACTGTTGAAGCCTGGCTTGGAGAATTTTGAGCATTGCTTTACTAGTGTGTGAGATGAGTGCAATTGTGTGGTAGTTTGAACATTCTTTGTAATTGCCTTTCTTTGGGATTGGAATGAAAACTGACCTTTTCCAGTCCTCTGGCCACTGACTAGTTTTCCAAATTTGCTGGCATATTAAGTGCAGCACTTTCACAGCATCATCTTTTAGGATTTGAAATAGCTGAACTGGAATTCCATCGCCTAAAATAGCTTTGTTTGTGGTGATGCTTCCTAAGGCCTACTTGACTTCAGATTCCGGGATATCTGACTCTAGCTTAGTAATCACAACATCGCGGTTACATTGGTCACGAAGATCTTTTTTGTATAGCTCTTCTGTGTATTCTTGCCAGCTCTTAATATCTTCTGCTTCTGTTAGGTTCATACCATTTCTGCCCTTTATTGTACCCATCTTTGCATGAAATGTTCCTGTGTTATCTCTAATTTTCTTTCCCATTCTATTGTTTTCCTCTATTTCTTTGTAATGATCCCTGAGGAAGGCTTTCTTATCTCTCCTTGCTGTTCTCTGAAACTCTGCATTTAGATAGGTAGATCTTGCTTTTCTCCTTTGCCTTTAGCTTCTCTTCTTTTCTCAGCTATTTGTAAGGACTTCTCAGACAACCATTTTGCCTGTTTGCATTTCTTTTTTATTCAGGATGTTTTTGATCACCACCTCCTGTATAATGTCATGAACCTCCGTCCATAGTTCTTCACACACTCTGTCTATCAGATCTAATCCCTTGAATCAATTTGTCACTTCTACTATATAATCATAAGGGATTTGATTTAGGTCATACTTGAATGGTCTAGTGGTTTTCTATACTTACTTCAATTTAAGTCTGAATTTGGTTATAAGGAGTTCATGATCTGAACCATAGTCAGCTCCTGGTTTTGTTTTTGCTGACTGTATAGAGCTTCTCCATCTTTGGCTGCAAAGAATATAATCAATATGATTTTGGTATTGACCATCTGGTGATGTCCATGTGTAAAGTTCTCTTGTGTTGTTGAAAGAGGGTATTTGCTATGTCCAGTGAATTCTCTAGGCAAAGCTCTGTTCACCTTTTCCTGGCTTCATTTTGTACTCCTAGGCCAAATTTCCCTGTTACTCCAGGTATTTGTTGACTTCCTACTTTTGCACTCCAGTTCCCTATGATGAAAATGACATCTTTTTTTGCATCTTCTAGAATGTCTTGTAGGTCTTCACAGAACCATTCAACTTCAGCTTCTTCAGCATTACTGGTTGGGGCATAGACTTGGATTACTGTGACATTGAATGGTTTGCCTTAGAAAAGAACAGAGATTATTCTGTCATTTTTGAAATTGCACCCATATACCCATTGTACCCATTGCATCCATGTACATTTCATGGGTTTGTTGACTATGAGGGATATTCCATTACTTCTAAGGGATTCTTGCCCACAGTAGTAGATATAATGGTCATCTGAGTTAATTCCACCCGTTCCATTTCATTTCAGTTCACTGATTCCTAAAATGTTGATGTTCACTCTTGCCATCTCCAGTTTGATCACTTCTAATTTACTTTGATTCATAGACCTAACATATCAGGTTCCTAAGCAATACTGTTGTTTAGAGCATTGAACTTTACTTCCATCACCAGTCACATCCACAATTGGGTGTTGCTTTCACTCTGGCTCTGTCTTTCATTCTTTCTGGAGTTATTTCTCCAGTTTTCTCCAGTAGCTATCAACCTGGGGTACCTACCAACCTGGGGAGTTCATCTCTCAGTGTCCTATCTTTTTGCATTTTCATACTATTCATGGGATTCTCAAGGCAATAATACTGAAGGGGCTTGCCAGTCCCTTCTCCAGTGGACCATATTTTGTCAGAACTCTCCACCATGACCCATCCATCTTGAGTGGCCCTTCATGGCTTGGCTCATAGTTTCATTGAGTAGACAAAGCTGTGGTTCATGTGATCAGTTTGATTAGTTTTCTGTTATTGTGGTTTTCATTCTTCTGCCCTCTGATAGGGATTAGAGGCTTATGGAAGTTTCCTGTTGGAAGGAAACTGGGGAAAACTTGGTCTTATTCTGATGGGTGGGACCATGCTCAGTAAATCTTGAATCCAATTTTCTGTTGATGGGCGTGGCTGTGTTCCCTGTGTTTGACCTGATACCAAACAATGGTGGAGGTAACAAAGCTAATGGCAACCACCTTTGAAAGGTCCCACGCACACACTCTCACACCTAATATCTCAACTCTACAGTAGGCTGCCACTGACCCGCACCTCCACCGGAGACTCTTGACACAGGCAAGTCTGAGTCAGTCTCTTGTTGGTTTACTGCTCCTTTCTCGTGGGTCCTGGTGCACACAAGGTTTTGTTTGTGCTCTCCAAGAGTCTGTTTCCTATTCCTGTGTAAGTTCTGTAATCAAATCCCACTGCCCTACAAAGTCAAATCCCCTGAGGTTCTCAGTCTGCTTGCCAGATCCCCTTGTTGGGAAATCTGGTGTGGGTCCTAGAATTTTCTTAACAGTGCAAGAATTTCTTTGGTATAATTGTTCTGCTCTTTGTGAGCCATCTGCTCCGCAGCTCTATGGTGGGGTTAATGGTGACCTCCTCCAAGAGGGCTTATGCCACTGGCTAACCGTTTATTTTAATTTTGAAATAGGAGAAGTAATTATATTTCTTTTATTTTTTAAGTTGATAATACTTGTAAAGGATTGTTTCTTATTTTATTCTGCTTAGCTTTACTTTTTGTTTTTGTCATTTTTAACCCAGATTTCTTAATTTGTATCCAAACATGATCAGTCATTTCCATTTACCATCGTTAGTTAGCCCACATCCCCTACTCATCTTTAAATATATATCTAGTTACATTACTTAATACTTGGAAAATGTGCGTATAGTTACTGTTCTCAGAGTTCTACTTTCCTTCCTTGATTTCAAACAAATTTTTTTTCAGTTTTTCAAAGACCTTTCTGTAGCCATAAGAGCTTATCTTTAGGGGGCTTTGTTTGGCCTGTTACTTTACTCTAAACATTTCTGACAACTCATCTTGCTGACTTGACCTGAAGTTCTACAAGTCTGAACCATAAAGAAAGCGTATGCAGCAAAAAAACGACTGTATGTGCATGCACAAGAACATTGAGCTGTTTAAGATGCTATTTAGTGGGGCATGTGTAAATGCCACAGCAGTTGGTAATGCTTAATTAAAGCATTAATAGTAAATGGAAGCATTAGGATTTATTTATTATTTGAGAAAATTAGTAACTCAGTAATCATTGAATAAAATTCAAGAACAACCTAATTACATTTTCTTCAGCAATAAAACAAAATAGCTTATTTAAATTTTAAAATCCCTCTGGGATTTCAGCAAGGAGTCTGTGAAACTGATGAATTTGTATTACCCTGAGTGCATGTGTGCTAAGTTGATTCATTGCAACCCTATGGACTGGAACCTGCCAGGCTCCTACAACCATGGGATTTCTCAGGCAAGAATACTGGAAAGGGTTTCCATTTCCACCTCAGAGGATCTTTCTGACCCAGGGATTGAATCCATCTCTTAGGTTTAATCTCATCTCTTAGGTCTCTTGGGTTCCTGCATTGTCAGGTAGGTTCTTTAAAACTAGCACCACCTGGGAAGCCTATATTACCCTTCATATAAAAGGAATTCATTCAAAATGACTTTTCCAAGATATGTTGATAGCATCACTAATGGATAAAATTAATTTAAAAATTAAAAGAATATAAGTAATATTGGATAAATGATCTATTACAAAAAACACATCCTCTTTTTCTTTAAAGAACATAAAAAGAGAGACAACTTTGAAAATGTGAAGTACATTTAAATTATTTTTCTAAGATTTTATCTGTTATACTGTTGTGTAATCATCATACTAAGAAAATTTTTTAAATGAATTCCTAATTAAATCATAATTGTCCATGATACTTTAAATAGAACAAACTCACCCTACTTTCTTGGATGTTTTTCTTTCTGTGTATGTTTTAAATACGCATTCTTTAAAAACTGCCTTGAAAATACTGCCTCTAAAAATGCTTTTTGACTTCTTCAAGAATAATTAAACAGGGTCTTAATTTTTAAACTGAATAAAACCAAACTGTCATTAGCTCAAGACTGATTTATATTGAGTCTCACCTGAAAGACAGAGCAAAGATAGAAATGAAATAAACACATGCAGTGTTATTTTTTAATAATCTATAATCTTTTAACACTATTTTCTATGTAATTATGGCCAAGTTATTCTCTCTGAACTTTTCCTTCCTCATCTTGATTTAGAAAAAGATGGTAATTACTCTCTAGAGTTCTTGTGATAATTAAATGAGTTAATTCCACTAGGAGCACCTGGAAAACCCAAATATTACTTAAAACACTAATAATTCTAAGAGATGTTGTTGTTCAGTCACTCACTCATGTCCAACTCTTTGAGACCCTGTGGATTACAGCACAGCACGCTTCCCTGTTTATCATCAGCTCTCAGAGGGTGCTCAAACTCATGTCCATTGAGTCGATGATGCCATCTAATCACCTCATCCTGTGTCATCCCTTTCTCCTTCTGCCTTCAGTCTTTCCCAGCATCAAGGCCTTTTTCAATGAGTCAGTTCTTCACATCAGGTAGCCCAAGTATTAGAACTTCATTTTCAGCATCAGTCCTTCCAGTGATGATTCAGGATTGATTTCCTTTAGGATTCACTGGTTTGATCTCTTTGCAGTCCAAAGGACTCTCAAAAGTCTTCTCTAATATCACAGTTTAAAAGCATCATTTCTTTGGTTCTCAACCTTCTTTATATTCCAACTCTCATATCCATACTTGACTACTGGCCAAAACATATTTTTGGTTATATGGACTTGTGTTGGCAAAGTAAGAAAGTGAAAGAAAGTGAAGTCGCTCAGTCGTGTATGACTCTTTGCGACCCCATGAACTGTAGCCTACCAGGCTCCTCAGTCCATGGGATTTTCCAGGCAAGAATACTGGATTGGGTGGCCATTTAAAGTAATGTCTCTGCTTTTTAATACGCTGTCTAGGTTTGTCATAACTTTTCTCCCTAGGAGCAAGTGTATTTTAATTTCATGGCTACAGTCACCATCTACAATGAATTTGGTGCCCAAGGAAATAAAATCTGTCACTGTTTCCATAGTTTCCCCATATATTTGCCATGAAGTGATAGGACCAGATACCAGGATCTTAGTTTTCTGAATGTTGAGTTTTAAGCCAGCTTTTTCACTCTTCTCTTTCATTTTCATCAAGAGGTTCTTTTGTTCCTCTTCATTTTTTGCCCTAAGGGTGGTATCATCTGCATATCTGAGATTACTGATACTTTTCCTAGCAATAATTCTGAGAGATGTAATAATAAAATATCTTTTTGTCATATTTCTACATAACTATAAGAGATACTAAGAGCTTTGGGAACATTAAACAAACTGTTAAATATTAACAAGTTTAATAAAAATATTAATCCTAGCAATATTTATTTATTGAACAATAGGATGCAAGGTTCAATATTTATTATTCAGTTAACATTAGATATCCCTGAGTCTTGCCCAACACTTATATTGTGTTATGAACTGAATGCTTTTCTCTCTCCAATATTCATATTTTGAAATCCTAACCTAATGCTTGTGACAACATTTGGATATACAGCCTTTATGGAAATGGAGTAACTAATGCTAAATGGAAGTAACTACGGTTAAGTGAGGGCTTCCCAAGTGACTCGGTGGTAAAAAATCTTCCTGCAATGCAGAAGACCCAGGAGACGTTGGTTTGATCCCTTATTCGGGAAGATCCCTTGGAGAAGGGAATGGCAACTAAATCCAGTATTCTTGCTGGGAAAATCCCACAGACAGAAGAACCTAGCAGGCTGTGATCCATAGGGTCACAAAGAGTTGGACATGAGTAAAGCAACTGAACATTATTACATAGAGTTAAACAGAGCTTCCCAGATGGCACAGTGGTAAAGAATATGGCTACCAGTACAGGAGACAGATTCCATCCCTGAGTCAGAAAGATCCCCTGAAGAAGAAAATACCAACCCACTCCAATGTTCTTGCCTGGAAAATTCCACAGACAGAGGAGACTGGCAGGCTACAGTCCATGGGGTCAAAAAGAGTCAGACATGACTGAAACTGAGGACAAACTCAAGGTTAAATGAGGTCATATGGATGGGTCCCAGTCCAGTAGAATTATTGCCTTTTAAGAAAAAGGATTACTATACTTTTAAGTATACACCATATACCTGAGAGGAGCTTATCTCTGTGTGTGTGTGTCTCACACATGCATACACAAGCACACATACACATGTATGTACATACAGAAAAGGGGAAGTGAGTAAGCAACAAGAAGGCAACTGTCTGCAAGCAATAAAAAAGAATTCACATCAAGAACTGGATTGGTCAAGGACCATGATCTAGGATTTCTAATCTCCAGAACTGTGAAAAATAAAGTTCTGTTGGCACCCAGTAGACCCAGACGCATACTAATGATAAGTTTTAATGCAATTCTTATAGCATTACTGATTATGCTATTATGTGTTATATTACTTATAATATTCTATTAGTCATATTGTAGAAAACTGAAAATAAGCAAAAGAGTTTTGAAAACATTAAGCACGTATTGAATTCCTATATGCCTACATACTACAATAGAAGCAATATTTGGCTTACAGTAGATTTTCCCTGAAAGAAAATTGCAGCTTTGTTAGGCATAAAAGATATAAAGAAGTTAAAATTACAGACCAGTGTAAAACTAAAATTAAGATTTGGAAAATTTTGATATAGGTAGGCTGCCATAGGTATACAGAAATCCATTTCTATATTTTTATCCATGATTCATAGTTTTTAATTTCTATTCTTTATAGCTAAATATTCCCAGGCTAACAAATCTGTGTTGTTTGTTTATTGCTCTTACTGCTGTTGAGGAAAGGGGTCTGATTTAACAGTGACAGAAGGTTCTACAAAACTAAACTTTCTGGGTTTTGCATTTTATTTGAGCTGACAGAAGGAAATAACATGTATTCCAGCAATGAATATTAAAAAATTTAATCACTTTGCCCAATCATTTGTGGCCAATAAGTCACCCCTGCCTACCTCTCATAATGGTAAGTGCTATTCAAAGGGATAACATAAATGGACAAATTTATCACCTTAATCACAAACCTTGACACGTATAGGACAAAAATCCAAATGGTCTAGGAGAGCAAGAAAAATTTGTCCTAGTTTGAAAGTAAAATAATCAAAGAAAAAGTAAAAGAAAGACAAAGACAGCAAAGGATGAATAATCAAGACAAGTCTGGGGATAGTCTTCAAAGATAATTTTAATAAGAAATATCAATTTTAATAGTATCTTTTATTTGCCTTAAATGCTTTCCCTATGTCTCCACCCCCAGCCCCCAGGAATAACTTGTTTTTAGATACAAAAGGAAATGTTTGTTTCTGATAACTTCAAAAATCTACTCAATGCTCAGTCTGAATACTTAAGTTTGAAAATTGTTGCATCTGTTCCCAAATGCAATTATTTGATTCATAAGAATAAAATTAAGAATTTGGTTTTTAAATGTGGCAAACTCAATTCTAATCACAGTCTAAAGTGTTATTGACATATGCCTGAAAACCTATAAGTTCAACACGATGAAAAAATAGTGCTTGATGACTTAATCTTCCTTTGAAACCAATTCCCTATGTTCTTGGCTCAGATCAGTTCTATTTTGATTAGCTTCTGGGAATTTTTGCTAGTTCTACTTCATTATAAAGAATATTTAATAGTTTTATAGCTAGAGTTACAGGTATAAAAGTTAAAAGCAGTATTTTAACATTTTTATTTCTAAGATTTCCATATTCGTCCTATTTTTTCTATAGTTGCCTATTAGTGTTTTATGGCTATCTTAGTATCTCAATTTAAATTTAAAATCTCAGAGTTCATTTTCACCTTCATTCCCTATACAACCCCTTTATCCATCAGTCTTTAGGTGTTTATTCATCCTGGACTTTTTATTTCATGATTTTGGTTTTGTAAAGACTACCTTGGTCCTTAGCTGATTATTCAGATTTTTATATAAGGAACAATGCTGATCAGAACAGAAAGTTTTTATGAGTTTCTAGTTCAGCTGTGCAAGTCATTCATTGCTTGCACTCTGGCCTTATTGCTGATTCTGTACACACTGATTCTGCTCTTGCTTCAGAGCTTTTACACTAATAGCTTTCCTTTGACTGGAATGTTCTTCCTCTGCATGGCTTTCCTCTTCTATTTTTTTAGGTTTCTGTTCAAAATCACCTTCTCAGGATGCCCTTCTTGACCAGACTCCTTATCATTACAGCACCATTTAATTGGTAGGCTCACTCTCTTGCTTTAATTTTCTTTCTCTCACTTCATATTGAATAGTATGTAATTAGAGTGTTTCAATAGAGTTTCATGCATTTTCCTAGTAAGAATGTAAAATTCAAGGTCCATGGGCCAAGACCTTTGTATTATTCACTGTCATATTCCCATGTTTAGAATACTCTCTGATGCCTAGTATGCACTTGTTGTTGTTGTTTTGTTGCTAAGTCCTGTCCAACTCTTTGCAACCCCATGGACTGCAGCCAACCAAGCTTTCCTGTCCTTCACTATCTCCCAGAGTTTGCTCAAATGGACTCAAATGCCCATTGAGTCAGTGACACTATCTAACCATCTCATCCTCCGCTGCCCCTTTCTCCTTTTGCCTTCAGTCTTTCCCAGCATCAGGGTCTTTTCCAGTGAGTCAGCTCTTCACTTCAGGTGGCCAAAGTATTGGAGCTTCAGCATCAGTCCTTCAAGTGAATATTCAAGGTTGAGTTCCTTTATGTTTGACTGGTTTGATCTCCTCGCAATCTAATAAGGTATTTGCTAAATATTAATTTAGAGCTTCCCAGGTGGCACAGTGGTAAATAATCCACCTGCCAATGCAGGAGACACAAGAGATGCAAGTTTGATCCCTGGGTTGGGAAGATCTCCTGGAACAGCAAATGACAACCCATTATAGTATTCTTGCATGGAAATTCTGTGGACAGAGGAGCCTGGTGGGGTGCAGTCTTGGGTGGTCTCAAAGGGTTGGACATGACTGAGCAAACACACACAGATATTTATTTATTGAATAAATTACAAATATATGCTGCTGTTTCCCCTTCTTTGCCCCTCAACACACACAAACACACACACTGAATGAGAAAACTGAACCCTGGGCTGTATAAGTACCTGGGGCTAGTCAAGAAGCAAGTTTTTCTTTATGAACCTTGGCTGGGGAAAGGACAGACTAGCCAGACTCTCATCTATTAGGAGAGTAAGGAGGGCATGGTTAGAGTTCCACTATCCATTTATTCCTTTCTGCTCCCTTTGTGGTAGTACAGAAATACTTCAAATCCCTATTCCTCTAAAATTGCTCTCTACTACAAGTCAGGGCTTCACAAACGATTCAGTGGTAAAGAACTTATTCCAAGAGATGTAAGAGATGTGGGTTCAATTCCTGGGTCAGGAAAATTCCCTGGAGGAGGAAATGGCAAGCCACTCCAGTATTCTTGCCTGGAAACTTCCATGGACAGAAGTGCCTGGCAGAGTACAGTCCATGGGGTCACCGAGTTGGATATGGCTGAGGAACTGAGCACACAAACAGTAGTACGAGTTAGGAAAAAACTCTTTTTTTGGTTTGTTTAGAAATCAATTTCAAGGTTATGCTGGGAGCACATGCTATGACCAGCTTTCTGACACACATGAATAGGGAAAGAATTTGGTCCCGTTTGTTTTACAAATGGTCCTTCAGTTAATTATCATAAATATATGATCCAAAACTCCTTACTTTTATCCATACCAGCTAGCTTTGTGCAAGGCTTTCTGAGTCTCCTCGAAGGAGATGCTCCCATGTAGCCTTCTGGCAATGCTTTGAGAAATAATAGATAAGATGAACAATTCAATGATAATTGTGGTTTCAATATAATTTTCTTAGCATTTTAAAGAGCTTTGATGGGGAAAGGAAAAGAGGTATGCCCAGTCTACCATCTAGGTCTCCAAATAATATTTCAATTAGGAGACTTTCAAGAGCTTATGTTTTCACATAATTTCTCCTATGTACTGCCCCTTGTTTAGTCCTAAGTCATGTCTGAATCTTTTGTGATGCTTTGGACTGTAGCCTGCCAATCTCCTCTCTCCATGGGATTTCCCAGGCAAGAATGATGGAATGGGTTGCTATGCCCTTCTTCAGGAGATCTTCCTGACCCAGGGATCAAACCCATGTCTCTTGTGTCTCCTGCATTGGAAAACATCTTCTTTACCACTGAGCCATTGAGGCAGCTCTCTCTTATGGATAACTCAGAAACTATTTCAGAATTAATAGAATTATTGAGGTTTCTCTACTTTCCATATTAGATTTCCAAATTCTTCCTGTGTTAACAAGACACAGGCAGTAGAAAAATTCTAGTTAACCTTTAAAAAGGAATTGCAGCTTTTATAAACAAACAAATAAATTAAAAAAGAAAAATTAAGCCAGAAGAATGAAAGCAAACAGTACTCAAACTCATAAACATCTTCACAGCTTGGTCTCTCCCTCAAAATCCGAAAACCTGACACATGTTTCAGAGGCACAAAGACTTCCTGAAATGCTTTATAGGCCCTACCCACAAAGCTTAGGAAATTTTCCCGCAAGCATAAATCAAATTTGTGAGCCATTATAGCTAGAAAGGAGAGGGGCAAATGCATTTTGTCTCATCCACTCCAAGTTGAAATATGCTGTTTTTCTTCCTTTAATAATCTAACTAATCCTATAAACTTAATTCAACAATAAGTTCAGGGGGCTCAATTACTCAGGATGCCTGTTTTCTTCTTTCTCTTTCTTTTTTTATTTTTTGTAAAGCTTTCCTCATTTTGTTGTACTGTTGTAGTCTTTGAGGAAGTCAGCATAGCAAACATGGTAGAAATGGTGCCAATACTCTTTAAATTCCAGTAATTACCATGGACAAAGAAATACCCACGTGCTAGGGACAGTAGAAAACGTGCCACTTTTCAGGTCCACTCCCACACTGACTCACTCTCCTATACAGAGCCTGGCCCTTGAAGGTGGGAGATAAAAAATGTGGCATTTACATAATTTTGGAGCTTCTGCTCAAATGTAGGTATTGTTTAGTTAGTATGTTCTAAGAGAGGCTTTCTTTTAAAAGCCTTTTCTGCCTCATTTTTCTTCCCCCTGGGGAGAAAATAAAGCTGAAAAAACATGAAAATTTAAGAGGTCAGGAGCAACAGCTGTTAAGCCAGCCACACAATTCTTATAGCAATGAGCAACAAATGTCTGTTTCCTGGTTAATTTTGTTAGTTCAATACTATTTTCATAATTGAAAAGAAAAAAAAATGATTACAAATACCAAAGAGAATTAAAGGTCATAAAAATTAACATACTAATCTTTATCACATTTCCAGAATTTAAGAGCCCTCACCCCTAAATTCAAATCAGTCATGTTAGACCTGATAGATTAGCAATAAACATCGAGTAATATGATTAATCAATGTAATAGCAAAATATAAGATAAATAGAATAGTTGACTCCTATATAATGAGATTTCTTTTAACCTCACAACCAAATGATCAAATAATTTAGATAATCCAATATTGTATTAGTTTTTTGAGTTTGAAAGAGCTGGTATGATTCCCAAGTTGATCACTTACTGAGCTATGTCAGTTTTATGTATTAATTTTCTCATTAAAAAATGTAATTATAAAACTTACCTCAGAGAGTATTATACAAATTAAATGAGATAATGTATGTACATTATGCAATAGTAGCTAAAGTGCCTATTCTACAGTATTAAAGGTCACAAGTAAGATTCAGAAGACCCAAGTTTGTGTCAACTGAGGCACTTCCCAATTTTGAGTCTTTTCCAGCTTATTGACCTTGAATTTTAATATCTCTAATTTTTTTCTTCATAAATTAATGCTAAAGTTGTAGGTATTTTTATGAGGATTAAATTAATGAAGTTAATTCATTTATTGAAATGATTTTTATTTGAGATAAAACAGTTGACCCAAAACACACTTGTCCACATTAAACTGAATCTAGCAGTTTTACCAAAATTTTATAGATGTGTAATTTTCCAGCTTATTGACCTTGAATTTTAATATCTCTAATTTTTTTCTTCATAAATTAATGCTAAAGTTGTAGGTATTTTTATGAGGATTAAATTAATGAAGTTAATTCATTTATTGAAATGATTTTTATTTGAGATAAAACAGTTGACCCAAAACACACTTGTCCACATTAAACTGAGTCTAGCAGTTTTACCAAAATTTTATACACAGAGTAATTTAACACAAATGAAAATCAGTTCTATCCAAAGGTAATCTACACTCTCTTTCCATATCCTTAGTTTTCACTTTTTCTTTGAACCAGGATGGTTGGATTCCCTTTCTATCATGTGATTAAAATTGATCTTGTTAAGGAAATGATTTGTTGCTGAAACCAATGGATCTCTTACTCCTTATTGTTATTCACTTTACAGCAATATTTAATAATGAATCATTTCTTTCTTAAACCAATTTTTTTTTTTTCTGATTCAGCAAACTTGTCTACAGTATTCCCTACCTCTATGGTTGCTGTCTCAGTTTCCTTTACATTTCCCTTGAGTTTGTTTTGGGCAACTTGGATAGTATTTTTAGCCTCCTTCTCCATCTCCTCTGCATAGTTCCTTGGAAGGTTATATCAATTTACACAATTTAAAAACCCACCTGATCCATGCTGCCTCCATATCCATGCCCTAGCCCAGGTGTATATATTGAAATACCTACTTCACATATCTGCTTAAATGTCTTATAGGCATTTCAGCTTAACATGTTCCAAACTGAAATTTTCACCTTCTCCTCAGTCTTCCACCCACCAAACGATTCTTCTATTTATCCCTACAAGTAACATCTGGCATTCCCAAAGCCAGAAATAAAGATATAATTTTGATTGCTCATACTTTTTCATTCACAAATCCAAATAATTAACAAATCTTGGCATTTTCATTCTTCATTTTTATTGCATTTGTATTAGTCCCAACCACCATAGACTCTCCCCAGGATATTCAAATGATTTCCTAACTATATATTGAAATACCTACTTCACATATCTGCTTAAATGTCTTATAGGCATTTCAGCTTAACATGTTCCAAACTGAAATTTTCACCTTCTCCTCAGTCTTCCACCCACCAAACGATTCTTCTATTTATCCCTACAAGTAACATCTGGCATTCCCAAAGCCAGAAATAAAGATATAATTTTGATTGCTCATACTTTTTCATTCACAAATCCAAATAATTAACAAATCTTGGCATTTTCATTCTTCATTTTTTTTGCATTTGTATTAGTCCCAACCACCATAGACTCTCCCCAGGATATTCAAATGATTTCCTAACTGATCTTATTGCTAAGTTGTTTTAGTCATGTCCGAATTTGTGACCTCATGGACTGTAGGCTCCTCTGTCCATGGGACTTTCCAGGCAAGGATACTGGAGTAGATTACCATTTCCTTCTCCAGGGGATCTTCCCAAACCAAGTCTTTTATCCTCTGCATTGGCAGGTGGGTTCTTTACCACTAGCACCACCTGGGAAGCCAATAACTAGTCTTATTAATTCTTGTCTTTAACAGTTAATTTTATAGCACAATTGCAACATTTCTTAAAAACAAAGATCTGATTATGTAATTTTTCTAAAAAAAATTAAAAGTGAAAGTGAAGTTGCTCAGTCATGTTCGACTCTTTGCGACCCTGTGGACTGTAGCCTACCAGGC